>JAYMTA010000127.1:0-38972 GCA_036897625.1 Pelargonium cotyledonis
GTATATATGTAATTAGTTTAGTATGTAGGGTCATTTATGCCATTTAGGTCCCTCTCTAGCTCTATTTAAAGAGCACTATCCTTTGTAATCTAGGAGATATCATATACAATCTTACCCTCATCTCTTCTCATCTGATTCTCTCTATCACAACAATCTAATAAATGGGATTTTAATTAATGGTATTTTTCTAACTTCTAAGCACAACAGCTAAATGACGAACCAACAGATGTCTTAAACAAAGAAATTCCATTTTCAAGAATATATCATGGCAAAAAACAGGTTCATAATCACAGCTAAAGTTCAATCTGCATGCTAGGAAAGTAATCTTTTTATTGGTTTCTAAAATCTGAAGGTAAGATAGACACATATCATTGAAATAATCATAAGCATCAAAATGCTTAACTCTTATTTACAAGATGTTAGAATTTTATGTGAATTAGGTTAAAGAGAAAAGTAGACAACAACATGACAGCAACTCACTGTTGATTGATAACAACAACTAAGGTGATATGCTAGCTAGGGCCTCCTATACAAATAGTAAATAATCAAATGTGCACATGACCAGTTGAGCACAAGAAAATTGAGGTCTATCTTCCAGTTTTTTATCATTTTCACTAATTTTTACCTCCGTTAAAAGACAAAGTAATGGGGTTTCACCCCACTTTACTAATCACTATTCCAGGTTTGTTAGCTCTAAACTCAACTACATAGGTTTCCCATCAATTGTATTTCCAGTTTATGGGGAGCACAAGTCGATCTATTCCTCAACCCATCCACAAATGATGGATTAAAGCCATCCAATAACTACGGCAAGGCAAAATAATGAGTGCAGGTTAATCACTTGTTTTCTACATCAAGTCGCACTAAAATAACCATACTATTTCTTACAGAAATACCAATGATGTAACCGCCCAGTTTCTTGCTGAGAGGGTATCGTCATCAAATCGTAAATGAATGAAATATCCACAGTATCACAAAGCAGAACCAGCAAGGAATAAGTTATGTAAGATCAGTTCTATTGCAACAAAAAAAGAAAGAATAGTCATAATCAAATTTCACGCAATCTCTAACTTACTGCATATGAAACTTTATGCCTCAACCACTTCAAATTCAACACCTATGGGCAGATGGTCACTTGGGTGGTGGTAGTTGGGTAATCCACCAACTATATCTGATGATTCAGGTCCTGGTAATTCAAGGAAACTGACTGGTTTTATATAGCCTGAAGGAGAAAAGAATATGTAATCAAGGGTATCTGTGAAGTTGGGGGTGCAGTTTGTGAATGGTGGTTCTCCTCTTGTAAGAGCATAAACACTACATAGCGGAATGGGAAGCTCTTCTGTACATTCAGGAGATGCCGATGAAGAGTCCCCTGATATAAGGTATTGGTAAACCTGTAACAAAAAAGGATATGCTTAAACCAATTTCAACAATGCATAAGTGTAAGTAACTTTTGAACTTCCTGCCAGAGTTAAAGTTTATTAAATTTAAAAATAATTAACCAAAGTACATGGTAATACTATTAGCCCATAAATAATTCCCCCTCCGTCCCAGAATGAGTATCTTGGTTAAAGCTTAAGAAGAATTTAGTTAGTGTTTTGCATTTCCTCTTGTATCTCCATGGGATAGTAACTAACTTATTATAATGATACTATTTGTAATTCTTACATAACTAACTTTCTAAGAGGAGAAAGAGAACACACATTTTGGAATAAAAATGCAAGATAAATTGGACATCTATTTTGGGACGAATGGAGTACTAATTAGGCTATGCTCATCTAAAATATGGGTGTCTTTCGGTTCCTCACACGACACCCGGAGCTTATCATATCACTATATATGACACTTATAGATGATGGGCATACAAGCCACATAAATCAGTTTCGGGTATGACACCAGACTGCAAATTATAGATATGAATTTTTATAGAATATTAGTCAAAGGAGATTTTGGGTTGTGTTACATTTCTGGTGGTTTGTGTCTCAATTGACACCTAAAGTTAGAGCATCATGGCATTAATCTATGTAATAACACTTGCACTCAGAGAAAGACACATATTGTATGTATGAACCTTATCCCTTGGAGTTGAATTGAAGTCACCAGCCAATATAACAGAAGGTGTGCACTCAAATTTTTCAGATACCACTCTTTTGAATTGAGCTAGACGCAACAGAAGATATTTGGCTTGTGCAAGCTTGACATCAGCCCATTCTGGATCCCTGAAGCACAGATATTAAAATATCATTAATAAATTCAACTTTCAACTTATTAAAGACTACTGACTCAAAGAATCTGAAATTATGAGCACATAACAACGAGCAAACATATAAAAAAATGAATCAAATACCAGTAAAGGTGTGTGTTTGCAACAATAACAAGTTGATTTGAAGGATCTTTGAGTCTAAATGCAGCCATTATTCCAACACAGTCACGTTTCAGTCTTACACGAGGATCATTAGGATCACCACGATCCTCTGTAGTGGTTTCTGGCGCTGAGCCTAAAAAGTGAAAACAAAGATGTTATATTAAAGTCTAGAGGTATTATCTTAGGAAATGGAAAACAATTTACAACCTTCCTTGAAAGCCTGTGTGAGGGATTTGAATGACAACAGGAAGTAGAAAATCTAAGAAATTGTAGTACGTGTCGCATGGTTTAATTAAATTGACACAAGAAGCCAGCAATGAAAGAAAATCAACAAAATAATTACCACTTTTTCGTTCTGTTTTTTTATTTCCATCCACAACAGCATCGTCTTGTTTATCATCATCTGACAAGGTACCATCCTGAACTGAGTTTACAAGATCATTGTATTCTATTTTTTCATCTAAAATCAACTCTGCACTGAAGTATATATTACCAAAATACGTTAATAGATATCAGATATACAAATATAAAAGTTGCTATTTTGTATGAAAAAGACAAGCATGTAGTGTACCTATTGGGCTTATAAAATATGCCACACCCATCACGCTTTTTTCCATTTCTTTGGATATATATACTTGAATACCCATGGCTCTCCATGTTTGCTTTATAAAAGGTATCATATTCATCTACTTCCTGTGAAGCTTCAAATGTTAATCACAATATTAATAACAAAAGAAACTTATAAATAAGTGACCAAATCTTCCAACAGTGATTTAAGGGATCACAAGACCTGTAGACAGAAGAAGTCAGCACCAAGGTTTTTCAATACTGTTAAAAGTGCCTGGGAACGAGCTTTCCACCTACAATGATCCACAATTAACTAGCATCAGCTGATCATATTTCTTTGGTGTTAAAAAAATAATAGAGTTACAACAAATAATGTCCAAAGTTTGAAATTTTATATCCCATTAAGACCCTTCTCGTGTAGGACATCAGCATAAAATAAAGGGCCAACAACACATATTTGAAAAGTTTTAGCTCTGAGAACAAAGACGTCCCCAGAATCATGATTTCTAGTGCCTTTGAAGATTTCATAGTATCAAGCATTTCGCATCAAAGTAAAACTACATGCAGATGGAAAATGTATGTATTAAATTAAAGAAAATCACCAAACAATTCATTATAAAAATAAAAGAAACCGAAGTTACGAGATTCACCTAAGAGAAGGAGATGGGGAGTGTGGGAACAGCGAACTCTTCACATAAACCTACACAGTATAGCAACTTGAAATAACTATCACACAATGCACAACCAATAAGATAGCATTTGAATAAAAAAAATTAAAATGGGAATGGGAATAGAGAGATTCCCATTTTCATGAGCATAAGTTCCAGTCCAAATGCTACTAAGATAGAACACAGTGCATAAGATGGAGTTACTGTTATCATGGCAAAAAGATGAGAGAGACTTCTGTACCTGGGCCAGAATGTTGTATGAGACAAGTTTGAATCGAAAACCTACAAAACACCATTAAATTTCAAATGCCATTCACACTTTGCAAATCATGAAAACCAAAAATCCATGTGTTTGCTCCATATATTTTCTTTTATTTAAAACGAAAGTTGAACAGACATTTTAAGCAGTTCTGGTCGAGATCAGTACTTGAACGAAACATACACTTTAAGCCGCAATTTGAAGTGACATTAAACATACGCGCAGTCACACACACACACACATATAACACCATTACATTTCAAATGTCATTACACTTCGGAAATCATGAAAACTAAACATTCATGTGTTTAATCCACATATTTTCGCTATTAAAAATGAAAGTTGAACATACATTTTAAGCAACTTAAGGTCAAGTTCAGTGCTTTAACAAAGCATACACTTTAAGCTGCAAATTGAAGTCACATGAACCATACATAAGCATACGTTGGGTTTGTTCTTCTGAGTTTGTTCTTTGAAGAGACATGAGCCATGCATATATACATATGTTCCAAAAAAACGTGAAAAAAAAATCATGTGATTATTCCATATATTTTCTTCCATTCAAAGTGAAAGTTGAACATACATTTTAAGCAGTTCATGGTCAAGCTCAGTTCTTTAGTGAAACATACACTAAGCTGCAATTTGAAGAGAATTGAACTCTACATACATATATATATATATACAGACATTGGATTTGTTCTTTTGAAGTGACGTGAACAGCAAATACATACACACCAAAAATTCATGAAAACAAAAAATTCATGTGTTTACTCCATATATTTTCTTCTATGCAAAATGAAGGATGAACAGGCATTTTATGCAAATTCTGGTCAAGCTCAGTACTTTAAAGAAACATACACTCTAAGTTTGATTGAATTTGTTCCTTTAAAGTGAAATGAACCATACACATATATACATACATACCATCCGGTTCACTTCTTGAATAGAAATCGCTTCCTTCAACGGATATGAATTTGGGACAGATAGGTGAGGAAGGAGGCTGCTTCTGCGGCGGTGGCGGCGGAGATGAGCTCATCTTGCATAAACAACCTCTACCTCTGCTGATTATTGAGAAACAAACATACAAAATCTTTGAATCGAGCAATTGAATGTGAATCGTAACCATGAATTGAGACTGAGATTGAGATTTTACCTTGCTGTTGTGAAGGCCGGAATGGGAAGAAGGCTGGGAAGAGCTCGAAGTGGCTTAAGCATTATTGGAGCAGAGATTGCTGAAGCAGCTTTGAATATGTGCGCCATTGATTTATGCGCACACACCAAAATCTACATGATCTCGCACTCAAATGGGCCAACAGCTTGCGGGCCCGTATCAGAAATTAGGCCAACAAATATGTTTTTTGTTTCCGGCCCGGCTTGTTTAGGTCATGGAATAACATTTTCGTCATTTTACCGCTTTGTACGGAGAAATAGATGAAAAAGTAAATGGATAGTCATCTGACATAGTACATAATAGTCAACAATTACAAACTAAAATTTATGATATATTTGTGTAAAAGATGTAAAGTACAATTTGAATATGTGTAATTTTCTCTAAAATAAACTCATTTTTATTTCTTTTCTACAAATTATTATTATTTTAATAATATTGTAAGCGTTTTAATTGAATTACCCTTCTTATACGTCATTGAAGATGCCATAAAAATGGTACTGACAATACCAAAATGATTACATACCCAGTACAGTGGAACCAATTTTTTTTTTTCTTTTTTCCGAAAATGTTAAGACTCATGTAACCTTTGTACATGTATCTTGCATGTACCATACGTGGCAGAATAACAGCCACAACTTCATGCCACATGACTTGATGCTGATGTCGGGTGATGATGACGTGGCAACGGCTTGGGGTGAAGCCAGGTCATCAACAGTAGTCGGGTTAGGTTTCTTCTTCAACCCAATATGTAAATGGGTGTGTACAGGTGTGTGGACAAGAGAGTGTCACGTCAAGTACATGCAATATACATGTACAAAAGGTACGTGAGCCAATCCCTTTCAATCAACCCAATCTCTAATGTGCATGCCAGATACTACAGATAACTACACAATGTGATGTTAGCCTTCAATGGGTTGTGAATACAAAGACATAATGAGCAAGCTTGTATAAGAGTTTGAGTTACAAGTTACAACAATGGCAGAAGCAACCAAAGCACCACTAAGTTGGTTGACAATACACAAGAAATCAAGCAAAACACCAACACTGCCATGTTTAATTTACAATTAACAACAATGACAGAAGCAATCGAAGCACCATTATGCTGTCATCAATAAACAAGAAATGATACCCAGCACTGCAACACCAATGCTACCAAGTTTATGTTCCAAGTTACAACAATGGCAGAATCAACCAAACCGCCATTACGTTGTAAGAATATATAAGAAATTATGCCAAAATATCAATGCTTCCAAGTTTAAATTACAGCTAACAACAATGACAGAAGCAATCAAAGTACCATTATGCTGTCAATGATACACATGAAATCATAACCCCAACACTGTTACCGAGTTTAAATTCCAAGTTACAACAATGGAATAAGCAACAAAGCACCATTCGATTGTCAAAAATACATAAGAGATGATGCCAAACACCAATACTACCATCTTAAAATTACAACTAACAACAATGCTGACAATCATACACAAGAAATCATCCCAATACCAATGCTACCTTTGAAAACTTGTCATTCAAATACGAATTTGAGGTGGCTTTTACTTCAAGTTAACATTGTTCTAGCTAGTATACATCAAAAGAAGCAAATTCGATCTCAACTATGCTATAAGCAAATCACCAAAATTAAAAAAAGCACGAGCATTTGAGGTAAAATTCGAACCCAGTTCACTACTTGTATCAAAAACAACACGAGCAATCAAATGGACAAAGTTGTGTTCCTCCAGCATCTCCCTTGCCAATACCCAGCTCCTCTGCAGTGTAAACCGCAAGTCCATCATTAGTTCTCTTTCTAGACCGAGGAGGTGGCTCCACGAACCCATCCTCTTCAGAAGTTCTGCTCTTTTTCTTCTTCAACTTACTCTTTTTCTTGAGCTCCTTAGGCTTCTCTGTGTCATCTTCATTAACCTTCTCAGTCTTTTCAGATTCAAGCTTCTTCCTTTTTTTACTGGAAAATATTTCATCAATCTCATTACCAGATTTTTTCAGTTCCGAAGACGTTTTCTTCTCCTTCTCAGTGACTTCAACAGCCACAGGACTCTCTTGAGCTTCTTTAGCTTTCTTCGACGAACTCTTTTTAGGCATTTTGTGTATAAAAAATCCAAATCCTGTTCGTATCTCAAACAAATTTACGAAGATTCAGTATCAATTTGCAGGCTCAATTAGCTAGGCTAGGTCAGGTCGCGAAATTCACGGAAGAGAAGCGGAGCAAAATCGAAAACGGTGAATTGAAAAGAAGAAGAGCTTACCTTGAATCAGGTTACAGATGGAGATGTGTCGCCGGCGCCGGAAAACAAGGACGAATGTGGCTCGCTCGGCCTCGGCGGAGTAGACTGGTTGTTCTTGTCTTCTTCGAGCTCAGCTGTAACTGTATACTATTGGGCAAGAGAAACAGAGACCAAAACCCTACCATTTAGCATTTCCTTGATAAGCTATTTGGGCCGGACTTTGATTTAAATACTAGTGGACTGGGCCATATATCTCAACTAAAGCCCATTAAAGCCCGAATTATGTATCCACACTTTGCTTAATACAGATATGACACGACATGCATGTTAGGGTGAGTAAATTTTAAATTAGTTAAAACTCAACAACTTAGTTCTCGAACCTAACTTACAATGATAGTTGACATTATTTTACACTTGAAACTTGGATTATGCTTTAAAACATGTGGCACTTCTAGATTGCAATTAGATTTAGGGTTGACGACAGAACTGACTTTATAAACCCTCGAAATCCGATTTAATCAACTTTCGAGTCGAGCGTTCCCTACATTTGAAACCCTGATGAATCTGACCGGCCCATTTTAAAACCGTAATGGCCATCTCTAACCAGGTTAGGTCTTTCTAGCTTGAACAAAAACGGGTCTACAATGGATTGGGCCAAAACCCCCGCATTATTCAACCGTAACTCACTCTCGAGACTGAGACTGAGCTGTGCGCTTGTGCCGGTGCGTGTCAGCTTCAGTCGAAGAAGCCAGTAGTTGCTCCAATTGGATTTCTCTTTCTTCCCAGTTCAGTTCAGTTCTCAACCACACAAGAAATTCGTTTTTTTTTTCTTCTTTTGGTACTTATGTTTCTAATCAATTTGTTTCGTTTTTTTTCAGCTAAGTATCGATGGATTGGTCTTTTGTTCGCAAGACCTGGGAAAAGTGGGCTTCTACTAATATTGGCTCTTCTGGTCAGTCTCAATCTCAAATCAAGCTTTTCATGGTTATATATATACATATTAAGGTTCATGAACTGATTTGGTTGTTGCAATTTGCAGGACAGCCTCTAAAGGCTGCTTTGTTACTTAATCATGATCCAACTGGGCCTTCTCGTCTCTTGTCTACAATGTAAGGTTAATCGATTTTATTGTTCGAGGGTTTTTGGTTTAGGGTACAATGTTTTCTACATAGTTGTCAAATGATAGATCTTTGTGCTTATTTCCTTCAAAATGCATGACTTGTTCCTGGTTTTTTTAAATCTGTTGATTTCTATTTTTTGTTTTCTTGATGTGTTTCACTTTAATTAAACTAATGTACTATAATGCCTGCAAGAATTTTGTTTCGTTGAGAATGAGAACGAGTAGCTCTTCCGATGGCTCAATGTCTATGATTATGCCAAATTTGTGGGAGTATCTAGTTACTTTAGAATTGCTTAACTCAAACTACTTGTACTTCCTACTTTCTCAATCATTTTGAGTCACAATAGAATCTGGACACACAAGCGGTGATAGTCCCTATTTTTTTGCTTTAGAATTGCTTAACTCGAGTTACTTGTAGTGAATATGCAATATAATCTGGAAGAATTTTGTTTCGTTGAGAACGGTAGCTCTTATGGCTGTTCAATGCCTATGAATATGCAAAAAAGTTGCGAGTAATATCTACTTGCTGCTTGATCCTGTAAAAAAGGCCTCAAATTTAGCATTTGTTAACTTATCACAACTGTTTTAGGTTCCTGAATTTCACAGAAACAAATGAGTCCACTACGATTCTGACCCCCACCCACTCAAGCTCCTCTCTCATCTATGCCCTTGGTTTTGTACCAGATTATGAGTTGTTATGCTGCTGCTTCTATAGTTTTTCATATTAACAGTTTGATCCTTAGATTTTATAAAGCCGAAGATTTTGTTGGGGTCTAATAAATAGTTTCTTTCTCTGCCCTTTCAAGCCAGAATAGAATCTGAACACACGAGTAGTGGTCTATTTCCATGCTTAACTCGAGCTACTTGTAGTTGGCTGCATAGCATATACCTTTAAGTCAGTTGATGTACTGTATTGTGAACATTCATGAACTTAAATAGAGTTTCATTATTTTCTTCCATCTAGCTAGAACAGTATTTGAGTGTTGATTTGGGTGCTTGCAGTGCAGAACAAGAAGGAATAAACGTTAATCCAATTGAATTGGGACAATTTGTTGATTTCATTAAACGGGACAAACTCCAGACGGATAGCTTCACTATTGGGCAAAACGAATGTAAGTTCTGTTCAAGCTGCAAATGTAATGCCGAATGGTTTCCCTTGATTGCTTATGAAGGGACTCAAAATGGACAATAATAATGGCTTCAATAGGGTAGTAAAAGGGTCAGATAATGTTTATTTGCTAGCCTGAATTTTGATAAATGTTTCTTTCTGTCTGCCTCTTGTTTCTCATATAACCAAAATGTTGGTCATATTTCCTGGTTGTCTTGTACTTAATTTTGCATGCATGTGGAGTTTCCAACATAGTGATTGAGATAAAGGCTAACCAACATTTAGAACCTAAACATGAAATTTTAGCAAAAGAAATTTAAATGTTTTATTTTCTATCATGTATATTAGCAAATTGATTGATGTTCATCCAGTGCATCTAATTGGTCGGTATATCCAAACAAACAAAAAAACATGGACGGGTGAATTGAACTCGTAAGACTTATTGTGTGATATGACGTTAGGTGAATGTTATGCAATTGACACTAATGGGTTTGCTCTGCTCTTCATGTTTGCTATCCGTATACATCCCCTATATTATCTATGTCCCAAAATGAGCGTCCACTTTTCTATTTTTGTAAAAATTAAGGATAAGTTTCCCCTTTATATACCCTCAAGTGCTCTTGTCGTAGCAAACTCAAGGGTTCTTAATAACTTATCTTAAGAATATTGTCGGTAATTCATGCATAGCTAACAATCAGAAAAAAGAGAAGAGGGCACACATTTTGGGACTATTTTTTAACGAAAGTGGACACTCATTTAGGAACAGAGCCCGGAGGGAGTACATCTTTTGTCATGTGCGCTTTGTGAGTTCAGCTTGTTATCTTTGTCTGAGTAATATGATTTTACAATATGGTTGATCGTATACTTCTAACAGACTTGGTCGTATCCATTCACGAGAATTGGTTCTGCGCAAGGTGTATAAACACATCAAAACCGGCTGGTGAAGGTGCTATTGTTATGCAGACAGCATCATTCATTTTAGTGGCATTGTAAGCTTTGCTCATTTTTGTTGGCTCAGTTAACTTCCCATACGGATCTCATCAAGGTAATGTGTCAACATCATATATGGAATTTGATGTATTGTCTCCTGTCGCACTGCAGGTATGACGGGTCAATAGGATCAGCGTCCCGTGCCATGGTAGCTGTTGATCAGTTTGCATGGCAGTTAAGTAGAAAGCATCTCTGATCTCAACGTCCACAATGGTCCCGGTGCTTGCTTGCTGAGGCACTTCTGTGAGTAACAACCATTCAGAAGTGTTGAACATTAATGTGCCTAATTCATGATCTTTTTGTGGATCTTGTATGTTCAGTTTTGTATACAACATTGAAAATGAGATGTGAAAGTTGATTTAATGTGATTTGGTGTGCATTTTGGTTAGCTCTAGGATCATGAAGCAAAGAAAAATGGATCCCTATGGTTGTTGGATCTGCCAAACTTCCCAGCAATAATTGCTTTGATTATTCTGAGATTGCCAATGGTATTGGGATGATTTTTACAGTTTTAGCCTTGTTTCAATGTAATGCATGCATGAACCAAGAACCACACTAGATTAAGATGCAATGGTTCATTAATTAAAAGAACCATTGCATATATAATGTATCTGGTTAGAAAAACGCACGTATTTTTATCATCGTTATGGGGACCGTGTGTTACATATCAACACATGGGCACGTATTTTAGCGTGGGAGGGTCGGGCCATATATCCACAGTTAATGTGGGTCGGGTTACTTCTTTTCCAACCCGAACCTGAAAAAGTCGAACCTGAAAAAGTACAACCTAAAATTTGGAATGCCAGCTCTAACCCCAATCCTTGGGGTTTGGTTTCATGTGGCTTGGGGTAATGGGGACCATGTATTGGAAACAAGCCTTGGTCAATACTCAAGAGTGGCTATTTGTTTTCCACATAAATGTCGTCAATCACAAACCTCTGGTTCTGCCTCTGCTGCTCCTCACTGCACATTACTCATCAACACTGATGTTTGATGGCAACCAATGTGCACAACAATATCAAAACCAAATCTACCTCTATTTTCATGTAATTTTGGAAATAAACAAGTAATTATATTATTATGGGTAATTTAAGTAAAACAATACAATTATGTGTATGAAAAGGAAGGCTTGGCTGGTCCAGAATAACACTAAATAGCTTGTACTATTAGGTAAAGGTTGGGCAGTGTGTGGGGCAATATTAGCATTGCAAATGCATACTATACTATAAAATTTGAATTTTGAAATGTAACATTACAAACCAATTATTTTTCAAGTTAATAATTTAATTTTATTCAAAATCAAATAAAGGTAGCATGTAATGCTGGTATAGCGGGCCCGTTTATGCGTGTTGTGTTAAGAAACGCACGTGTTTAAACAATTTTCATCATTTTTTTTTAACTAGTAGTGAGCTCGGTTTTCTATTTTCATGTCAAGCCAGGCTGATAAGATAAAGCAAATCGAACTACAATTTACACGTAAAACTCAAAATCTGATCTAAAATTTGCTCCCTACATCCCTTAGCATATAGAACCGGGTTATGTTTTTATAACCCCGAAATTTGAGCTGAAATCCGAATAGTTTAACTCTATGTAACAGAGAAATAGGAGGAGGCTCGCTGGCATCGGTATGTGATACTCAAATCGCTTTCTCTTTCTTTCTTAGAAAAAAAAAAGCTTTAGGTTGAAGCACTCTCTTTCTGCAAGTTGCTTTGTCTCTTTCCATTCCAATTTCTCAGCTCAGTTCTGACCCAAAATGCCATGGCTATTGAACCATCTTCCTCAGTCAGCTTCACAGACCAGAACTTGAGCTTCTGTGCTTTTCGCTAGCTGTATTTACATCTAGATCTGAAGACGACGACGACTAAGAAGATGAAGAATCTGAACCTGTAAAGCTATAAAGCTCGCTAATGAGTTCCGTTCAGTTCTGTATCTGAATCGTATCTATCTGCCATTGCCAAATATGGGATCCAGCAGCAGCAAACCATCGTCTTCTTCGTCTTCAAGGACTGGCAATGGCAAGACGACGAGCGCTCAAAAAGCTCGATCTAAAGCAAACAGCTTTTTTCACTCCTCTTGTCTTCGTCTTGCTACTTCTTCGTCTTCTGGATCTCATCGATCTCTCAATCATCATCATCACCACCATGTATGTATCTCTGTGTCTCTCCTTTAATGCATTCGGTGTTTTTGTTTACTTTCGATATTTTTGTTTCTGTTTCTGTAGTATGCATTCAAATTTGAATCTCATTATGGCATTTCAAGTTTGGGAACAACGAGAAAAAATGGTATTTTTTTTGCTTTGTTTTGAAGATGAAGGGTTAATTACATGTTGCATAGATTAGAAGTGAAATAATTTACTGCCTTAGATTTTGGGAAAGCTAAAACTCAAAAGAAGCTACTAATGCAGGACCCAGAAAATAAATGGAAAATGTTACATTTTGGTTCCCAACTATTCATTTTGTTTCTGAATTGATACCAATTTCATTTTTGTTCCAATTTGGTTCCTGTTTTATTTTGTTTCGACTTGGTCCAATACATAACAATGCCACATTTGAAGTGAGATTTTTCTTTATAATTTTTTGTTGATGTGGATGAGATTGAATAAATTTAGCTAACTTCAGCGTCGCCTCAACAAAAACTTGTCTAGAAATTAGCCAAATTTGATGGCACCGGAAAGGATTTGACCAATTTGAATCAAAATCGCATAGTTAAGGACAAAAATGGAAAGTTTTTCCAAAATAAATTGTACTGATGATATTGATATGATGCTATTTGGGTTCTGGCTCTGGTTAGCAACCATTAATACTCTTAGCTGGAGTTGGTATTCAAATTTTGTAGCTTTAAAGACCCTCTTTAACTAGTGACAACTGAACTCATGACTCAAAAAGTGCCTCATTACTCTATTCTAGCTTTTGTTGTTATTATGTACTTGCTACTTTATTAAGTTAGGATCGTTTTGTCTCTGAAACTCATAAGGAAGACAACAACTAGTCACTAGCAATGGCTGGGCAGCCAATCCCTCTCTAGTCTTCTAGCACGTTACTTCTACCATTCACTAATGCTATGGTTGTTGATACAATCTTACTCACTATTATGGCATAAATGAATAACCTGGTAGACAGATTTCTCTTTCTAGCCTTTAAAGCTATTTTAAACATTTTTTGCAGTTATAGACTGATGACTGTGTTTACCATTATTTTAAATGGGTTGAATTCATAATTGATACCTTAGCTATGCACCCATATCTCAATTAATCATTTCCATCATCATTGCCCCAAATCTCAGATTTTGCCAATTTATGCACCACATTTTGATTTTGATTTTTCCAACTCATTTAAGTCAAATTTTTGCACATAACGTAATTTTGGTAGGAGACATACAATGTCTAAAAATATTGTGAAGACACACAAAAAAAAAAAAAAGACCTTAAAGGGACAAAATTTGAGGTTTTGGGCAATGGTTATGAAATCAAGTAGTTGATATGTTATTGGTGATTTTAAAAATAATTGGCCGATCTAACTTGATATGAGTGGATTGTTGAGGGATCATCTATGAGTTTAACCCCAACATTGTTTCGGAAATGACATTGTGATTGGTTTAGCACAGTATGTATTGTGAAGTGGGACTCACTTATTACTTAAGCTATAATTTCTAAACTCAACCAATATATTCTATTCTATTCATTGAAAACTGTTTCTGCTAGATGTCACTCATGCTTTGTGTTCATTCAGGATAAACAAACGGGTGATGAGACTCCCTGCACAAACCAGATTGAAACAGAAAATAATCAGGTGAAAATCAATTGTTACAGAAAGGACAAAATTGAACAGTCTGATGTGATGCCAGGTATATCTTCTGATGTTCAGCTTAATGAATGGGGTCAAACAAGTATTAATGGTACAATCTCCAGAACTGGTAGTACCTCTGACCGTGCTTCTTCTACTCAATCCTTAAACCCTTCAAGCCGTATCCTCTCTCGTTTTAGAGTCATTCCTGGTAATTTAAGCTTCAGACTAAGCAGAGCAACCAGTTTAGGGTCATCTAGGGCTTATCCCGTTTCTTCTCCAAGTATTGATATATTGAACAATGAAGAAGACCATCAATGTGCAAGGGCTAACAGTAGTGTGCTTAGTAGATATGAAGCCCAACGACCCAATAACTTGCTTCCTGGACCTCTTACTGATAGAACATCCTCACAGCGTTATGAAGACACCTCAACTTATTTTCAGTTAAGTACTCCGGCATCCGGATCTTCTGACAATTTGCGAGACAATCAGACAGCTTCTTCTGTCTATGGTGTGGCCAGAAATGGTGATAGCACTGGAATGGGAGCTGATATCAATTTAAGTTCTCCTGGGACTCACTCTGCAGTAGAGAACATTGATACTAGGATTTATGATAGACGCACTGGAGGTAGAGAACCCATCGAGCGGAATGTTCATTTTAGCAGAACTTTAAGTGTTGGAAGACTTCGTGACAGAGTTCTTCGTCGATCATCATCCTCTGATTTGACATATTGTCCTTTACAACAAGATAGAGAAGTAAGAGATGCTAGTCAGGGTTATGGACGACAGACTTGGGGTGTTGGGGGAGAGGCACCAGCATATGAAAGTAATGCTGGAATTTCACCTACGAGGTCCACTTATTCTCCTTCTAGTATTTCTAACTCTATGTTTGGTAACCAAGATTATGAAGCGGCAACTTCAAGTGCAAGAGAAGGCAGATATTATGATCTGTTGGAACATAGGTCAAATTTTCTTGAACGGAGAAGAAGAATAAGATCTCAGGTTGGTATATTCTCCTAATAATTGAATGACAGAAATGGATCTCTATCAAACAATCACTATATATGTTATGGGCCTATATTTATATTGACTGTTAAATGTTAATGCAACTTGGGGTTCAACTTTATAATATTAGCACCACCTGAAATCCTGTGAGTCGCCTATTTAAACCTGGATCCTCCTAGTACCCACTTATGATCCATATTGCATTGTAGCGTGCCCTTGCCCTAACTTAATCTCACTCTGATTCTTTGAGCTGTGGAGTGTAACACCAATTGCTACTTGGGATCTATGTGAAACAATTTCGTCCCTTCATTTACAATGCCTTTTGTAAGACATGCTGGTAATGTTATCTACATAATTCTCTAGGTACGTGCTCTACAACGATTAGGAAGTCGTTTTGAGAATCTCTCAGGACATGAGAGGTCTTGCATTATATCTGGTCAACATAGAACAGGTCGTTGCACGTGCCGCACAGCCAACCGTGATGCCAATTCAAATGATGACACGAGTGCCAGGGCTAGCATATCCAGAATTGTTATGTTAGCTGAAGCTTTGTTTGAGGTCATTTTAATATAATTGCCTTCTATGATTTCAGGTGTTTCAGTTTTTTATTTTTATTTTTATTTTTATTTTTTTATATATGTTGAATCTTCTTGACTTATTTTAATTAGGTTCTGGATGAAATTCATCAGCAATCAGTGGTTTTGTCCTCCCGGCCTTCTGCCTCTTCCATTGGATCTGTCCCTGCTCCTAATGAAGTTGTGGACTCCTTACCTGTGAAATTATACACCAAGTTGCAGAAACATCAAAATGAAGAGGCTGCACAGTGAGTACTTATATGCTTTGCCGTTGGCATTTTTTTTTTTTTGCTAATATCTGCTCTGAGTATATCTACCTTTGATTAGAACAATCTAGTGAGATGTCTATTGTCTATTTCAACTTTCATGATCTTTGCGGTAGCTTTTGAGGTGCAAGTGAAAGAATTGTTTTGTTCATATATTGTGCTTGTTAATGTGTAAGATTTTGATGTTATATTGTGTATCCCCTTTCAAAAATGACAAATGAGGGAAGAAATATTTGAAAATGTCTATAGTTCATTGGATAAAGTTGTCTTGTGTCTATAGTTCCATAGGAGTAGCTGGTAACTTAATTTTCTTTTTGTTCAACGTTTTTTTTATAGATCTCCATATTTCAAATTAATCCAGCTCAGATACCAAATCAATATCGTACTTGGCATCTCTTACACAGGGTCTTAACTATGTTTTCATTGCCGATTCTTTATTTTGATAGATGCTATATCTGCCTTGTGGAGTACGAGGAAGGAGACAGTATGCGGACATTGCCTTGTCATCATGAATTTCACAGAACATGTGTAGACAAGTGGCTCAAAGAGATTCACAGGTACTGGGTGTATTTGCTGATATCATAGATGCCCTTTCTGCGAGTGTATGTTCTCTCGTTTGCATGTATGAAGTGTGAATATAAATGCATATGCTGTGTGCCACTGAAACTCAGCAAAGCTGTTTTAGGTTGCGTAGAAGAGAGCAGTTGCCAAACTTGATATCGCATTTGAGCCAGAGTTGGTCATATTATTGGAGAATATTGCAGAGGTGTAGCTCTTCCCGTGTCTTGCCCTGGTTTTAGCTTCCTTACGGAAGCTAAATTGTTGTTAAAATCATCGTTAAGTCAATCACCTCTCAAGTGATATTGCACCGAGTCCCTTTTTTGTTCTATCAGAAAACTTTTGTTGGCCGGATCAGATAAACTGCCAATCCCGAATATACAGTTCTACGGTGTCAGTCTGTACACATGTTAATTTATATGAATATTTATGGTTGGTGAGACTTTCATGTAGCATTATTTTTGTGCTATTGATGCTATGACAAAATCACTAACTCTATACCATATTGTGCGCAGGGTATGCCCACTTTGTCGCGGAGATATCTGCAGACCCGACTTATTACCTGCAGAGACCTAATGGCCAATGGACTGGTGAAGTTTCCACTTAGCAAGAAGATAGTCTTGCGTGTGACGCTCTGGGAAGCTCAGTCTTTTTCCGGTAGCATCATTTTCGCTGCACAATTGTTTTGATTCCTCGAGAGTAGAAACGGACTGAACTACTCGCAATATGCAATGTGCATCCAGACTCCGGTGAGAGGGAGAGAGCAATTTGTTTTATTTGATGACAGGAGGATTCATTTTTTTTGCACTTGCTGGTTTGTGAGGTTTCAACATTTAGTGTAAATAACAGTTTGGCAAGAACTGCAACCCTACTGTTGCTGCCCAAGGATCATACAATTTGTAGGTTTTCATTCTTTGAACTCTATGATTGAAACCATTGAATTTGTACATTACAGAGGGCTTTGCTTTGTAGTTTTCATTATAATTCAAAAATGTGTGTGCCCACAATGACACATAATACATTAAAATCTAATAAATACACAACCCTTTAATAGCTAATGACATTAATGGCCTGAAGTTAGTCTATAATTTATTTTGACGTAATTACCCTTTTATTTATAATGGTTTTGGATACCACAAGAGAAGGTAATTTGTGTGTGTCAGGATAAAAGTTGACCAAAAATTTTATAAACAAATATAAACAAGACGTGTTTATGAATACATAATACAAACAAGACATTTGATGAGTTGTTTAATTAAATAGGTCAATTCGACGTGACTATATTAACAAGCATTCAATATTACTTGGCTGGTGCTTTTATAGGTTAATTTGCTATTACAGTCATTAAGCGTGTTTGTGGGACTACATAGTCGTGTTGTATATATTATCATAGAAGAAATAATTAATCGTGTGTAAATGTTTTTGAGGTTTATCACAATCACGACATAATTGATAAAACTGTGTGACCTTACCAATGCAGTAGGGGCAAAAGAGTAATTAGATGCTGAGAAGTAGAAAAGTGACTACTACAACTGGCAACAACCTTACCTCTTGAGTTTTGGGCATTTCGGCATCGTTGCAGAGAGTGAAGTGTGGAGGTTGAAGAAGAAGAAGAAGAAGCAGAGAGTGAAAGCAAACACCAGAGCTTCTTCGGAGATGGAAATGGAGATTTGATCCAGAAATGAATAACAACAACCTCAAGCAAGATCTGGACCATCCTCTCAGCGACCACAGCTCCGATCACTTCCCTCAGCCCCAACCCCATCCTGTGCACCTCCAATCTCAATCTCAGCTCCGCCGCCCCCCCCCGTGGCCTCGCTCCCACTGCCGCTGCCGCCGCTACTATGGGCCCTAATTCCACTGCCAAAGGCAAGAAGGAGAGGGAGAAGGAGAAGGAGCGAACTAAGCTCCGAGAGCGCCACCGCCGCGCCATCACCAGCCGCATGCTCGCCGGACTCCGCCAGTACGGCAATTTTCCTCTGCCTGCTCGAGCTGACATGAACGATGTGCTTGCTGCACTCGCTCGTGAGGCTGGCTGGACTGTGGAGCCCGATGGCACCACCTACCGGCAATCTCCACCTCCTTCGCAAATGGTCTATTTCTCTATCTCTCTCTCTCTCAAGCTGATTTTGATATCTTTCTGCTAATTTGTTCAACTGTTTAGCTCGTAGCTTATCGCACATGTTGAATTGGAATCGAATTTGTGTTTTCTCACGCAAGACATCACTTCTAGTTCATTCATATATTTGGTTATTGCCAGGAAATGATCTTGTTTAGCTCATAAGACAATCACAAATGCTGAATTGGATTCCAATTTTGTGTTTTTATTGCCGTATACATCATTACTAGTTCAGTCATATATTTGATTCATAGATCATCATCTTGGTTAGACCTAGGAAATGATCTTGTTTAGCTCACAAGCTGATCACACATGTTGAATTGGATTCAATTTTTGTTTTTACTTACTGTAGACATCATTACCAGTTCATTCATATATTTGACACATAGATCATCATCTTGGTTACCACATTTTTGCAACATCATACGACAGGATTGCATTTAAACTGTAGTTACCAAAGACAATATTCAGTTCTACTTGTTATAGTCACCATTTAAACCACTTATTGTGCAGGCAACATTTCCTGTTAGATCAGTCGAAAGCCCACTATCCGCTTCTTCTTTGAGAAGTTGCGCAGTTAGAGCAGCTTTAGATTGTCAACCATCAGTTCTGAGAATTGATGAGAGCATGTCTCCAGCATCCCTTGATTCTGTTGTAATCGCAGAGAGGGATTCCAAGAGTGATAAGTATGCAAGTGCCAGCCCCATCAACTCTGTTGAATGTTTGGAGGCAGACCAGGTAATTTTGTAGCTTATTTTTGGTTTCATAGTTGTTTAAGATTTCATTATTCAACTGAATCCATCAATTGCTAATATGAGTTGATCTGTCTTCTTTTTTTCTAATATGAAATTCTATTCGACTTTGCTGCACTTTTGTACACAATGAATCTCAGTTCTTTCTGGTTTTAGATTGATATACAATGCCATCTTCTAAATAAAATTGGTTTGCTTATTTAGGTAAATGAGTATAAAGTCAGCATTAGGGTGTGCCACCAATCTTATATTTACTGAACATTAATCATTTTCTGAAGAACAAACATGTTCAATTTCAATTTCATTTTCACTTTGGTTTCTGTTTTTCCTGTTGCTCGAGTTTCAAGATATATGATATATCTCAAGTTCTCAACCTTAGCAAATCTTTTCTTTTACTCTTTTCCATCCAAAAGCTTTTAGCGTTTTACATAATGCTTCTTTTAGATAAGGTAGAGGGAAATGTAGGAAGCAAGGAAGGAAATTGAAGAAGCAGATGAGAGAAGAGAATAGTGGTTCCTTTCCACTTAATTAGAAGTTCTTTGCCATCAGAGGAGTGGAAACAGAAATAAATCTCATATGATGTTTACCTATTATATCAGTTATGGGACTTGGTTTTGTTCTTGGGAAGTTCCCCTTCCAATCATCCTTCTAAATTCCTCCTGAACTTACCCAAACAATGAAGACTACCTATTTTTAACCCTGTCCTCCAATTTTGGTCTCTTCCCATTCCAAAATTGAAAGCCTTAAAATTTTAAAGTTGTTCCTTTTCTCTTTCCTCTTTTACTTTTTGAGTACTTCAAACTTTTGGTTCCTATTCAACTGAGGAGAACAGGGAATCATTTATCGGGGTTGTTTGACCTTTATGTAAGTTGAATGCCATAAGATCTAAGCGTTACTGTCCACTGAACTTTTATTTGCAAATCTGATTGTGTTATTAACTGGTGCAGCTCATAGGAGATGTTCGCTCTGGGGAGCATGAAAGTGAATTTGCAAACACTCCATATGTCCCTGTTTATGTAATGCTTGCAGTAAGTGTATTATCACCTGCTTTACATTCTCATCTTCATATCAGTACATGAAGATATATTATCTGCCCATAACATTTAAGTAAATCCTTGGATTTTGCAACAGCCAGGTCTTATCAACAATTTCTGCCAGTTGATTGATCCAGAAGGCATGACACAGGAGCTAAGTCATTTGAAGTCCTTAAATGTTGATGGTGTTGTTGTTTATTGTTGGTGGGGTATTGTAGAAGGCTGGAGCCCTCAAAAGTATACGTGGTCCGGCTATAGGGATCTGTTTAACATTATCCGAGAGTTCAAGCTGAAACTGCAGGTAGCTTATGTGCATATCGCTGTACTCCATCCTTGTCAGAGTATCATTCAATTTTAGTGCTCTTGCTGGAGAAAAATGTGTCATTGTCTATTTCTTTCCATGTTTTCTGCCAACTTCAAGATGGTTCTTAGTGAGAAGAATTTGTCCAATAGTAATTTAGTATTGGTGATTTCTACCTGCCTTCAAATTTACAAGTATCTTGAGGATTCTGTGCTGGCAGACTAAATATCTTCCTCATTATTGATGAATAGCTTATGAAATCCTTATTGCACTCTGAAGGTTGTAATGGCATTTCATGAGTGTGGAGGAAACGACTCAGCTGATATGCTGATTACCCTCCCTCAGTGGGTTCTGGATATTGGAAAAGACAACCAGGACATATTCTTTACAGATCGTGAAGGAAGGAGGAATACCGAATGTCTATCTTGGGGCATTGACAGAGAACGAGTTCTAAATGGAAGGACTGGTATTGAGGTATGAAATTTGAAATCCACGTGTAATTGTTTGATTCAACTTAAACAGAGAGACTGTCTTTGCCTTTTAACTTCTTGCTATGTTAATTGTAAAGTGTGCATGCACTGGGTGGTAAGTGCAGAAGACCAACTTATATCCCTTTCTCATTAATAATAGTGTCCTTTGCTCATTAATACTCTATATATGCAGGCCTATTTTGACTTAATGAGAAGCTTCCGTATGGAGTTTGATGACTTATTTGCTGAGGGCCTCATATCTGCTGTTGAAATTGGGCTTGGGGTATCTGGGGAGCTAAAGTACCCTTCTTTTTCAGAAAGGATGGGATGGAAGTATCCTGGCATTGGTGAGTTTCAGGTATCCATTTAAGGCTAAACACATGTTACTTTATTTGTCTCAATTTTCTTTGTATATGCTATAATGCTATTAAAACTAAAGGCTGAAAATGTGATGTTCATCTCCAATTGTTTATTTAACTATATACAAAATATTGGATTACTGCAAACGTTACTATATATGAAAACCTCATAATGGGCATTTCGATCATTGAATATTTTATGTTATTTCTGTTTTGTACAATTACTCTTGTTCTACTTCCACATTTCTACCACTGTTGATTTCTTTTGTGCAGTGCTACGACAAATATTTGCAACAAAATTTACGCAAAGCAGCTAAATTACGTGGACACTCATTCTGGGCTAGGGGACCTGATAATGCTGGTCAATATAATTCTAGGCCACACGAAACAGGATTCTTTTGTGAACGAGGTGATTATGATAGCTACTACGGGCGCTTTTTCCTTCATTGGTATGCCCAGTCACTAATAGATCATGCCGATAATGTGCTGTCTCTTGCAAGCCTTGCATTTGAGGAAGTAGCAATAATTGTTAAGGTGTGTATGGTATATCTATATCCCCATTGTATTTATATGTAAATGCTTAAATTAGAAGTTCTGACTTTGAGCCCATAAATAAATATAAAAAAAACCTATGTGGCGATTCAAGGTTGTTTTTGCTTATGAATTTTGGTGTGATTGCAAAATGCGAAGGAAAATTGGAGTAGAATGGCAAAAGGGTGAACTTGAGGGCTATATGATGTTTCTCTATTAAATATGGAGTTGTAGTTTATAACAGAAAAACGCTCATCTGCAGGTTCCTGCAGTTTATTGGTGGTACAAGAGTGCTAGTCATGCAGCAGAGTTGACTGCAGGATACTATAATCCTACAAATCAGGATGGATACTCTCCAGTTTTTGAGGCTCTTAAGAAATACCCTGTAACTGTGAAGTTTGCTTGCTCTGGATTGCAGATGGAAAATAACACTGCATTTGCTGATACTGAGGGTTTGAGTTGGCAGGTAACAACCACTTTAACCTATTGTGTCTTCCACTTTTTCGGAATTTTACAGAAGGCTGTATGTATTTCTTCAGTTGAGAGGGTCTAACCATTGGGGCGACATAGGTGTTAATAGGTTCTCGTTTCTTATTTTTCTGTACAGATTCTGAATTCAGCCTGGGATCGAGGATTGTCTCTGGCTGGGGAGAATGCAAATTCATGTTGTGCTAGAGAAGTAAACATGAGATTTGTTGAGATGGCCAAGCCAAGAAATGATCCTGACCATCGCCAGTTCTCGTTCTTTGTTTATCAACAACCACCCCCTTTGCTTCAGAGAACAATTTGGTTCTCTGAGCTGGACTACTTCGTTAAGCGTATGCATGGTAAGAATTCCACGATCCACTCTTATTTGTTTAAATTCATATTGTTCCAAAATGTGAGTCGGGTCAAAAAACTCACGTGTTTCTTTTACAAATCCACTCATTTTTTTTTTGTTTTCTAATGTTATCTCCAACCATTTGCAGGGGAAATAACAAACAATCTGATGCCCTGATTCTCTGATGCGGCATGATTTAACATCTCTATCATTTTATGAGTAAGGAGTTGATAGGAAAAGGATATTGGTCAGTTTATGGTGTAGAACCTATTTGTTTTATTAATAAAGTTCGTATATTAGGATTTTTCAAACCATTCTCTTTGGTTCATATTGGATTACTCTTTTGTCCAACCAAATCTCTTTGTCATTAGCTCTTTGAGTGGCAATCTTGATGTTTCGGTCGTGTTGACACGTCAAACGAACCAGCACATGTTGCAACGACAAGACCAACACAAGACCTGAGAGCAATAATGACGCAACATTTCACTAGAAGACTCAAAACTCTTTGGGAGCAAAAACATTAAGTGCCAACTTCCTCTACCTTCATGATGCATATAGCAAGAATCAGCCCTTACGGATGATTGACCTTATTAACGGACGCTCATGTCTGCTCCTGTTGTGGTGATGCTTCGCTGATTCTGAAGAGTCTGAGTCCGAGTCTTCGGATGAACTTGAATGCTCACGTATACTTTTTCTTCTTCTTCTTCTTCGTCCGCGATGGATACCAGAGTCATAGTTTTCAGATAACCTTATATCTGAACGTTTATGTTTGCTTCTTTTATGATGCGTGTCTGACTCTGAAGAGCCCGACTCTCCAGAGGAATACGGATGTTTGTGTCTGCTTCTTCTACGACCACGAAGGATATCACTTTCAGAGTTTTCAGATGAGCCCAAAGATTCAGACTCTTCAGATGAATAAGAATTATCGTGTCTGCTTTTTCTACCTCCGCGATGATGTTTATGTCTTCTCCTTGCATGATGCTCCGAAGAGCCCAACTCTCCATAGGGGTATGGTAATTCGCTTTTGCTTTTTCTATGACCATGATCTGAGTTTTCGGATAACTTACTATGTGAATGCTTCTGCCTGATCCTTTTATGATGCCTGCCTGACTCTGAAGTGTCGGGTGAGCTCGATTCAGGATGATTTTGCTGCGTCCTCCGCTTCTTCTTCTTTGAGTACTTCTCTTTTGACCTCTCATCGTCACCGGAAAGAAAATTTAACCCATCTTCTTTGTGAGCCTCTGATCCTTTTCTATCTTTTGATGATTTCTTCTTTCGCCTGCTCTTCTTATCAGACTTTTTCCTCACAATCTTGTTAGATGTGAAATTGGTCAATAACTCTGGAATGCTACTGTCACCAAGGAAACCTAAATAGCGGATGGGAAAGACGAGTTGGCATACGCACACTCAAATAATTAGTACGGGAATTCGGAAAAGACAAATTGCAAACTAATACTCACTCCATCCCAAAATGAGTGTCTTGGCTTCCACCATTTTGAGATAAATTACGGAAAAGGTAGTTAGTGTTGTACATATTCTCTAGTAACCCCATGAACATGTGTTGTAACAATCTTAAAGGATACTTATTATAACATGTGTTGTAACAATCTTAAAGGATACTTATTATAGGGATGCTATAGGTAATTCATACATAACTAACTTTCTAAAAGAAGAAAGACGACACTCATTTTGGAACAAAAATGCTACAAAAACAGTACACATTTTGGGACGAATGGAGTAGTATTCTATACTTATAAGTTATAACCATTTGCTGATAGCCCCATATACTTTTTTTTGCAACAACTAACTCTTGTACTTCTAATTTATCATTCCAACAATGTGAAAATGTTGGTTATGGTAAGGGTAAGAATGAGTATTTTAGAAGAAAAAAATATGTTGGATCGTGTGTCATACACTAGATGAAAGAGGAAAAAAAACAATCTAATTACTGAATGAAAAATTGAAAGTATAGGAAGTCTAGTTGTCATAAAAAAAGTATAGCGAAGTTATCTGCAAAAAGAGCCATGCAACTCACCCTTAAAAATAGTAGAGGATAAAAAGATGAAGAAAATAATTTCTGTATTGGAGAAAGAACTTACCTCCATACTCATCAAAAATGTCTTCAGCAACTATTTGTTGGTTGGGATCATCGGGCTTAAACCCTCCACGAGGAGGACTCATACCTGGTTTTTGCTTCAGCTCCCACTTTAAAGGCTACAAAGCAAAAGCCAAAAGAAAAAAATTAGAAGAAAGAAATGATACACTTCCAAATGTTGTAGTCACATATGCTGCATGCTCCTATTTTGTGTCACTAGTATAAGAGTGTAATGAGCCATCAGTCATAGCCAACGGAACGGCACAACACAAATATAAACTAAATTTGACGTGTGATCGACAAAACTATAAATACCAGAGAGAGAGAGAGAGAACCGACCTCACCAGGATCCGTGTGAGCAAGGATAGCAGTCAACGGATCGTCTCTCTTCAGTCGACTCTCTTCATTGGGCATTATAACATCCTTTAAAGGACACTCACGGTCACCACTCTGATGGCCAAAAGTTCCACATCTTACACATTTCACATTGCGTACTTCCACTCCAAATGGCTTCGCCCTGCCAGCAATGCCAGTCTCCAACCTGAAAACATCATTTGTAATGTCTGAATTATGCAAGTAATAAACAAAGGGGACGTTATGAACCTATTAGCGGTTAATTCTTATTTTACTTCTCTCTCTAACCACGTCTTAAGGACTAGGATTTGATCTCATAAGAGATGTTACTATGGCTTATACAAGAATCAACGACATCAATTTTGTATCAACGCCAAAGTTGAATACAATTTACCAGGGCAGTGCAAAGAGCAAGAATTCATATGTTCAATAAAGCCTGAAAGATATCAGAGGTGCATAAGATGATAGAGCTGTTAAGCTAAAGGCCAAAGGATGTTTATTGAGAAGAATGTTGTTCTGTTCCTTTATCCTACACAACATGAACATTCTGAGCTTAATGGATTAGAGGAATGGTTAGGAAGAGCACATGTTCTTAATTCAAAAGGCAGCAGCAAGGCAATTACATTTATCGATATTGTACGAAAATATATTATGAGATCCGAAAGTAAATACATAACGACATTCCACACTACAATGAGTACTGTATATGTACTTTGTCCAAAAATGAATGAAGATCACAGTTTGTAAGCTAAATAAGTGTGCCACATTAGCATACCGTGGAGCATTTTTAAGGACTTCAAATTCTTCTTCGGTTGGTAAAGAACGCCCAAAAACATCTTTTGGCCTTGGTTTCTTCTTTCCTTCGCCATGTTCTGGTGGCCTACAATACAAAAGAATAATTATTCAACTTCACTTTCCGGAATAACATTGATAAGACATTTATGGTCAATTTTATGAGCAGAAGAGCCATTTCTTGTACTTTGTTTTTCTTTTTTCAGTAAGGAACATGCACTTCATAAAGAGAGAAAAAGAAGAAGACTACATGAAATCAAAATCGTTATTACAATGCAGCGGAGGCAATATCTTCATGGGGATTTTGAGATGAGTCATTCTGATCCTCCATCTTCCGCTCATCAGCAATCTCAGCTGCTTTCGCACTTTCAGGATTGTAACCAGGTGGCCGAATGTACATGAAGCTAACAGCTTTCATCATCTCCATCTACATAATTAAGGTATGCGTCAGCATGCTACACAAATAACCTCACTAAAAAATACATTAAACCTAGCTGTGACATTGATCCATATAATCGTTGACATAACAATTCCATGACTCAATAGAGAAATTGTCAGGAACTTGAAAAACTAGAGTACAAACGAGGTTATTAAAAACTCATCTCAACTTCATCCATCAAGATTCAAAGTGAGCATTAGCTGATGATCAATGTTCTCACCTTTTATTTTCATATGAAACAAACATCTACCTAACTGAAAATATGAAAATTCAGAGTTCAATTGAGTTCTGTTTGTAAAACAAGTTAGATTATTTTCATGGAGATGAATTTAAATTCATGGTTTCATTAGCATTCACAAAACTTGGAAATAAAGAATCAAACTTCATGAATCAATTAACAAATAAACGAATAAAAAACAGTGATGTAGCCAAACACAACACCTTCTCCTTCTCTTTCTTGGATATGAGAGCAGTCTGGCGGAAAAATTCCTGCTCTTGAGCATACTGTAAACAGTAAACAGAAAAAGGAATTAGGTTTTGTACATGCACAATATAGCAGAGACAGAGAAGACGATGAAATTGGAAAAAAACGAGAGGGCTAGAATTAGGGTTTGACCTCGCGAGCCACTTCTTCCGCTCGGCGGTCACGCTGATTGTGAGTCTGCTCGGCGATCCATTTGCGGCGCTGATTGGGGTAGGAGAGAGGGTGCCATGGCTTCTGATTGAGATAAGAATGGCTCCAAGCTGTTCCTGATTTGTTCTTGTAATCGACCTCTCCGCTACTTTTGTCGGAGAACCTCTTGCTCAGTCTCATCCCTCCTCCTTCCTCTCCCTCCATTGCTGGACAGATTGATCGGAGCCCGAGCTCGATTCCACTGCTCTTCTATGAATTTGCCTTTCTTCTTCGCAAGTGCTCGGAGCCGGAGAGAGAGAGAGGCTTCAACAAACCTTTCTTTGTTAAGCTTTCAGCTTCGCAAATGAAGCAACTCACAGGACTGCTTCTACATATTTATTTTTTATTTTTAATTCTTATTATTTATTTATTTTTATACTGAAAAAGACATTATTTTTCTCTACTATAGATAAATAGGTGGGTAATTTTACTTCGCCTTGCAACTTATTTTACTTGCAAAATAAGTTGTAACCCGTGAACCATCATTTATCCAATCAGATAGTATTAATTCCAAATCGACAAAGATGTAGTTTAATAAACCCTAAAGTTCAAGCGACAATTGATAGACTCGTCACCAGCCACGTGGAATCATGATTTCGAGCAACCAACCTCCCAACGTGGTTCCATAACTGTGAGGGACTATCATTTAGAGATATTGACTCACAAGCATGGTCTCCATGTCGTATGGGTTTATGTTGCTTGTTGAGTTGGATCATCGTTTAAAATCACCGACCAACGAGTATGGTCCCTCGGATTGTATGCATTCTCTCGACATCAAGCAACATCGGACACAAAGATATTCACACGGCGTGTGGTAGATAATGCATGCACAAACAAGTTACAATCAAGCTTTAGATAACTCTACTATTGACACCTCACATCAATACTACATTTTAAGCACATTCAAGACACGATATCGTCCAACAACACTTTATGAAAAATAGAATTGTAAATGGACAACACATGACGTGCCCTAGCCCTAACGTTGTATGGCATCATCCGTTAGCACATAGTCGCACTACGAACACTAAAAGCAAAAACATGATCACATTACGCCAAAAGCGACAAGTGTGGGCACTACTTCGTGACAAAGGCACTAGTTTCTATTAGGCTCGTCCTAGTTTGTTGCAACATGGATGGCTTTATCCACGAGAACCAAAGTTGTGACATCACATTCAAGGTAAAAAAAATTGATATTACAAACATACTGATTTTATGTAATATTCTTCGTATACTCTTATGACTTTAATATGTTTCATAAACAAAAATTGCAAATAAAATAACTTAGATTCTTGTAAACAAAATAAGCAAATTTTGAGAAACTTTACAGCATGTGAAACTCATATTTGATATGAATTACCTAATCTAATCTAATCTACATCTTTGGGAGATAATAATTTGGGAGATGTTGAAGATCCCTTCTGATATGAAACCTTGGTACTTGATCCATCTTTTTGAAGGAGAGGTTCAAAATCTGGAATAGCTGCTTGTTTTTCTCTATATGATGCCCAAGTCACCAGATATAGCCCACTGATTATCAAAAATCCCCCAATTACACTGCCAATTTCACACAAAACAAAACATCAACACCAGAAAAATATGTACATGTCTCGTTGCTGATAAAAAACAAAAAAAAATGAAAATGGAAGTGATAGGAGCAAAACCTTCCCAAATAAACAGGGCTTCCAAGGAAAATTCTTGCGAGAAACGCAGACGCTGCAGGTTGAAGAGGATTGTATAGCGCAACTAATGCCGGACCCAAGATCTTGTTCGACCATGTCAACAGTCCATAGTTAAGAGCAGACGCAACTATACCCTGTAAAATGCACAAAGATATGCGAACAAACATGAATGAGCACGAAAACTAAGGTTTGTGCAAAGCTGAAGTATAGGCATGAAATCAATACAACAGTACTGAAGTTGAACTATTTCCCAAAGTCTAAGGAACTTGTTGCAGACAATACTGAAAGTGTATCAGAAACTTACAGCATAGGTAACTGCAAAAACCTCGGACTGTGTCAAGTTCCAATCTGCTGACTCGTTTGTGGATAACAATGCTGTCATTACCATTAGTAGAGCTCCAAAGAAATATGAATATGCTGTGACTGATAGGCTTGCAGGATACTTCATCAGTAGTGGAGCCTGAAAATCCACCATAAATGTAGAATATTGAACATTCAAATATATATACATAAAACAAGTATATATAGACTATACTATATGCATATATGTATACCTGAATGGCTAGAAAAGCAGCCATGCACATACAATTCCCCAACAAGCACAAAACACCAAGGTGCAGATGTTGAAGGCCCAACCCCAC
This sequence comes from Pelargonium cotyledonis, assembly GCA_036897625.1. Classification (NCBI taxonomy): domain Eukaryota; kingdom Viridiplantae; phylum Streptophyta; class Magnoliopsida; order Geraniales; family Geraniaceae; genus Pelargonium; species Pelargonium cotyledonis. The sequence goes on from JAYMTA010000127.1 coordinate 29,737, forward strand.
AAAAGTGGACACAAACCATCCATCAGGCTCTGGTTGTCCCATTGCACACACTTCATCACTTTCTGCTCTCACTTGTGTACTTCCCAGCAAAGCTGGGCCTTGAAACACAACCATCCATACCGCGCCAAAAACGCATACCAGCGTGCCTACAACCTTTGCCTGACCTTCAACTCTCACTATGTTCACTCTCTCTGTACTGCAACATTAATGAATGTCCATTACATGAATCTAATTATTAAGTATCGCACATAAAATAAAAGGCGATCAAATAGGAATCTGTGAAATTAAACTGACCCCATTAGCACTGCCAGGAGAAATGTGAAGACTGGAATGGAAGGCTGGATTGCAGCAGCATAAGTTGGATTGGTGTAGCCAAGACCCAGAAGAAACAATAGCTGGTTCCCAAATATCCTAGCTATATTTCAATTTTGGAAACAAACTAGCTAGTTAAAATTACAATTCTTGAAATGGGATTGGAGATCAAAGAATCAAACTGGTGAATTGGAATTGCATTCCCATTATGATTCTTGATTACCATTCATGAACAAAGATTCTGATTCAAACGCTATTGGTTTCAATGAATTAAAGGTCTAAACATGTACATTACCCGGTTAATCCAAGAAAAAAGAATGTCAAGAGAAGGCGTCTTGTGATAGGTGGTCGAACCTTCCTACAAGCAACATATATATATATAAGAAACGTTGGTGTTTGTGTTTGTGTCTGTGTTTGTGTTAGCCAATACAACACATGTTCAACAACATTTAAACATCTAACGCACCCGACATATTATCACGAATCGTTAGCTCAATAATCAAACTCATCATTTAGTGTAGCAACAAATTTAGAAGAACATTAATGTGTGTAACTAATAATATGCATATATAATATAGGAAATGATCCAAAATGTATATATATATATAGGATCTATATATAAACCTTTCACGGAAAAAGGCGATGGGAGCAAGGATGGAAAGAGCCAAGAGTTCACGAAAGACGCAGAAGACGAACCGGTTGATCCCAACGTTAAGGGCTATTTTGGTAATTACATGGTACAATCCGTTGAATACCTGCACCATCGTCATCGCCACATGCGCCTTCCACGCCTCTCCTACCGCCGCCGCCATGTCTGATCTTCTCTGCCCTCCGCCGCCGCCACTCAATCATTAAAAACAAAATCAAAACCAAAAATTACTTCTTTTTTTTAATAGTTTTGTTTGGTTGGTCACTTGGCTGGGAGTGTGTATATGGGATACAAAAACACACGATACAAATTTTTTTTTTATGGGTTTTCTTTTTATTTTATTTTCTTTCCTGGACGTCGAATCGAATAAGTTGAGTCAATTATTTGATGTATAATAAATTATTGAATTACATATATTTAATGTAGCAGACTTGTTTGATTTGATAAAATGATTGTATTCTGGCCAAGATGTGCCCGTCCAAGTTTCGGATCCACGCGACTAGAGTTTCAAGTTCTTTTTGTTGTTGTTGTGCCGAGGAGTTTCGAAGAGGTAAGGTAAACTCGTATTTTCGACTCAGGTTAACATTCGAAAACTATTTTATCAAATACAAGCTAATCTTTATTTGATCATAAGTTAAAATTCATTCGTCTATCGAGAAATGTAAAAAAATTAGTAATAGATAAGACATTCTTTAAGCTGAATTACCTCTAGATGACAAAGACATCGTCTAATAAACAAATAAATAAAGTAGTGGGTCAATTGTCCAATTAATATTGTATATAATCCATCATCGTAATTGAGCCCCACATTCTTGACCAGACCGAACCAAAACCTATGTCGATCACAAACTAAGGCATTTTTTGGTAACTCTATAGAAGGTCTATATGAAATGTCTATAGACATTTTTTTGAGAATTTTTGTTTGGTAAATCTACTTTGTCAAGAATGTCTATAGACATTCAAAGAAGTTAGCATTGTTATCACAGGAGTTGGGTTACTCCTGTGAGAACAGTGCCAATGTCTATATGAATTTTTATACCCAAAGTACCCCTGCTTTGTGACGTAGTATTACATGTTTTTCCCTCCCTCTCAAGCCTCTCTCTCTCTCCCAGCCCCTCTATCTTTGTTAACTGACTGTATGGTATACTTTGCACAAACTTGGGTATACCTTACTATTGATTATATCACAGTTATATATCTGGGCGGTGTCCCTGTAAATACGAGGTACACCGTCAGAAGGTAAACCATGGGTTTACTTCTACTTCTTGTGTCTATGAGGTGAACCATTTAAAATGTACCAGTCAGAGCACACATATACATATGGGTTTACCTCCAAATTTGTTACCTCTGTATAAGCGGTGGATCCTTTTAAACGTGGAGTATAACGGTCAAACGGTAAGCCAACATACGCATACACATTTTTTTACAAGATAAAGCTCTCAACTTTCTCAGCTCAGCATCTTCATCAAATTAAAAGACCCTTATCCTCCTCGCACTCTGAACTCGCGGCTCAGTCTGGGTCCGATCGATCTCTCTACGGTTCCGAGCAAGGGGACTCAGATAAAAATCTAAACTTTATTTTCAGCTGACCACCTAGAAGAGAAGAGACAAGGTGGTCGACGAGATTTTTGATTTTGTTATCATTAAAACAAGGAAAAGTAATCAAAGGTCTCGCACGTGCCGCGATGGATGGCTTAGACGCGTTATCTACGCGTCCATATCAGTATCAGCGCGTGGAATGGTAACCGAAGCAAAACAGATATTTTGTTTGTTTCTATATATCTCTGCGTTTTCGTGCTTATCTCTCAAATAGCTTCCTCTTTCTCGCAATTCTTACTTGTAAGCTCTCTTCTCGTTTTTGCTTTCATTTTTGGGTTTTGATTGATCCAAGTTCATATCTTTTCTGTTTATTGACTTTAATTTTTAGTTCGTTGGACTGGGAAGGTTTTTGCTGCAATGCATGTGACTAGATCTAGTTCAAATTTGTGATTTTTAGCTTGGATCATTGATTTTGTTGTTGTTTTTAGGCATTGATTTGTGGTTAGAGTTTAGATCCAGTTATTGACTTTGATTTATGATTCAACTTCAATTGCAGTTACAAGATGATGAACTAATTTGTGATTTGTACCAATCGAAATTGTCAATGAGTTTGTTTATTTTATTGATTGTGATCATGATCAAGATCTTGTATGGGCATTAGGAGAGTGTGTATTGATCATGATCGAGATCCTTTTTAGATACTGTTGAATGATTATCTTGAGATGTTACTTGTGACAGCCCCTGGTTTGACTGTTATATTGTGCCTTACTTTATCTCTAGAAATCTTAAAATATCGAATTTGTTGACTTTGAAACAAAATCACCAATGCCAAATTACCAATTGTCTTTTGTGGTGTTACTCGGATTGCTTCTTGTTGAATAGTAAGCCATAGTTGAGTTCGTCTACGTTTTCATAGGGGTTTTGTGGAGATCTGTGGCTAGACTATGAGCTAAAGAGATTTTGGCTGTTTGTGTTGAGAACTTTTGTTTAGGAATGGTATTGGGATTAGGATTGGGATTCTAAATAATCATGTTGGTAGTAAGATTTTTGGGTAATGAAATGGCTTAATTCTCATTCCCATTCTTGATTTTCATTCCCAAATGCTACCTTAATCCTTAGTTCAAATACCTGAGGAGCAATACAGATATATAGATAGATGCTCTTGATCTTAAGATGTAACTTGCAATAGTCATTGATACGCCTGTTGTATTGTGCCATAATTCTTTCTATGGAAATTGTGAATATCGGATTTGTTGACTTCCAAACACAATCACTTGTTGAAGTTTATTACTTGATAAATAAACTCACTATCATTGATTAGATCTTTGTGGCTTTGCTTGGATTGCCTCTTGTTGATAAGATAGTAAGGTGTAGTTGAGTTCGTCTACGTTTTCATAGAGTTTTGTGGAGGTTCTAAATCATTGACTTTGTAACAAAACTTTTTGGTCATGAGAATGAGTTTGGAATGAGTCTCATTCCCATTCCCATTCTCTATCATATAATCGGTTACTTGATATAATCTTCATGTTCAAGTATATTGAATCAAAAAAGTTTCAGACTTCAGAGCGCTTATGGTAATATACTAAATAGTGTGCTTATGTGTTTGTGTGTCTCTAGTATTTTTATTTGCTATTTTCTTTATAGCTACCAAAATCAACTAACAAATAATTTGTATGTTGCTTCAGTTTTTAGTTGACAAAACATGGGTGGTGGAAAGGACAAGCATGACGAATCTGACAAGGGGCTTTTTTCGAATATAGCTCATGCTGCATCTGGGTACGCTTCAGGAGGACATGCCCCACACGGGTCATACCCCCAGCATGGCTACCCGCCCCAACAAGGTTACCCTCCTCAAGGCTACCCACCCCAACAAGGGGGGTACCCTCCGCAAGGCTACCCGCCCCAGCAAGGCTATCCCCCGCAAGGCTACCCACCCCAGCAAGGCTATCCCCCGCAAGGCTACCCGCAGCACGGTGGTTATCCACCCGCTGGATATCCTGGTTCATCTGCTCCACATCAATCATCAGGTATTGTTACAATAATTTTTTACTCCATCCTAATTAATAACAAAAAGACTTATCTCTTATAGCCCATCATGAGATATTGTCATAAAAAACTCAATGGTCAATGGTATCGAACTATCTAATCTAAGTGGATACTGAATTTGGAACGATGGTTTTATAAATTGTAGCTTGTAGTAATGCGGGTAGTTCACTGTGTTTTTAAAAATTTCAGGACATGGAGGCATGGGTGCAATGTTAGCGGGAGGTGCTGCCGCGGCAGCAGCAGCTGTAGGTGCCCATCACTTGGCTCAGGGTCACCACGGTTCGCATGGTTCACATGGTATCCCCTTTGTCCATGGTGGCGGTTCCCACATGGGAAACATGGGACACGGGAAGTTCAAGCATGGTAAGCACGGGAAGTTCAAGCACGGGAAGTTTGGAAAGCACGGTGGTGGAAAGCATGGGTACAAGAAGTGGAAGTAAATAGGCTGGGCGTTGTTGTTAGCATTGAATTTGTTTAACTTTTAAAGTTTTTACATTATATAAGGGCCGCCCTTGCTTGCCGGCTGTTTGTGTGGCGTTGTTGATACTGACTCTATTACATACATATATGTGTCTGACGAACGGGTTGTGATCTCTGTTATGGTTCGTCCTTGACACAGCGGGCTGCCAAGTGCGTCGGGGTGTAGGGCTGTACTGAGTGTTATCTCCTATTTGAATTTCACAGTATATTATCTATTGATTATGTTGATTTCTTAAAATCTTTCTTCTGTATGTTGGAATTATCATCCTTGTTGTTTTAGCTATGTTTTTTGAATGCTTATTATCAGAGTTGCTGCAAGAGATTGCAGTGAGTGGCATAAATTGCTAATGAGTGACTTGCCAGTTGCCAATGAACACTATACCTCAATGCGTAGTGTATCAATTTGGAACCCAACCCGATTTGACCATATTTCATGTCGACTTGAATTTATCTTGTGAAAATTTTGAACAGGACAAATTCACGCGAATATGTGCATTACTTGAAGTTCAATATCCTTCCGAGTTGAATTTAGATAGACTTTATAAACTCGATTCAAAATATAAAATTGTCAGCTTTAATCTATGCATTTGTCTCATTGGAGGAGCTTCCGCAAGAGTGCAACCCTTGCGTAAGCCTTTAGAGGTTAACTATAGTATGGGTTAAAAAAGTTTTGAATTATTATTACTAATAAAATACGACACTTATTTTGAAACGAATGAAGTATAAAACTGTTAAACACAACCCAATGAATCTTAACATGTGAATAAGCTGCACGGAATAAATAAACATGTAGTATGATAGATGTGTCAAATATGAAATGATAACTTTTTAAAAGATAATTTACTGCGAATGCCCTTAGGAAACTTCTGCGGTTCGAATAATTATCATAATACTTTGAGTTAAAATTCATCATAAAACATGAAAACAATAGATCTACATGTTACAAACATACTCTCTCAAACTATCAATAATAGTGACGACGCAAATGATAACAATGAATCTGCTAGTGGATCGAACACGATGAGTCATCAGTAACGATGAAATCAACAAAATAATAAATACTAATAAGTCGAATATAATATATCATATATTCAATAGAGAAATTATATGAACAAAAAAGATTGATTCACTATCACAGTGCTTCAAATATAAATTTTTGACAAAGAATTAAGAAGAAGAAAGAGAACTGATAGAGTTACCAATTTTTGGAAGAGAGTACAATAAAGAGAGATCATTCCTCACTCACTCACTGCTCAGAGTTTCAATTTGTCATATAAATTTGGGTAATGGGCTTTAACTTTGCTGGAGATAAAACCCAACAATTGGATCCAATATTTATTTAATGCTGATTTGACCCATACACTGTTAGATCCATGAACCATATTATATATAATCTACAATATATTTTACATCGAGCTGACAAAAAGATCAACATGTAAAGCTCGGGCCAAAATACATAAGTATGCTTATAGGGTCATTTTTTACAAGGAAAGCTCTTGAGTCTTCTCTTCCCCCTCTCTAATCGGGATCCACATTCAAATCTTTTACAAACGGCCTTAACTCTGTGGATATCAAGTCAGTAAATTGTGCGGGACAGTTAAGAAATAGTATCAAATCATATTTGGTGTAAGAAGATGTTACATCTATGTATTTATAGAATTGTAAACGAGAAATAATTATATGGTTTTGTGAAATGAGGCACCTTTTACCATTATGGACCTGATATTATCGAGTCGAAACAATAATATTTTACGAGTTGTTGTCTCATTTGTCAACTCTACCTAAAACTAGACTCTCGGAGAATTTTAGAAGCTTATATAGATATATAAATTGGTCCAAAAAATGGTTTTCGGAAATAATAAATAAAAAAAATATTATTTTAATAGTTTTGGAAGAACACTTGATAGTAATTGTCACAAACCAAACTTTAAACATGTGGCTGACTAGTTTATGAGTCACTTGCTCAACTGGCATGAATCTCCCAGTCAAATTAGTTAGGAATTCACTAATTAATTAATCCCAACTGCTAATTAATTAATTAATTGTCAAATAGGAAATCAGTTTTATTCTGTAAATCAATTAATTAGTCCAACTGTCTATTGTCTGGCTTTGTATTTGTTTTTAAAAAACTGGTTTATCAACTAAACACTAATCAACCATAGAGAAGAACGTACCCGGATGCTTCCTTTATGTTATCACTAATTAATTATATAAATTTATGTACTTAATTATTAATTAATTAATTAATTAATTAATTATATCTTTAAGTCTCTCTCGTAATTAATGCTTCATGTCTGTGAGTGTACATTGTAATACGTACGTACAAATGTGTACCTCAAATTAAAGCTAAGCACGTGTCTCCTCTACTATTCAGTTATACTACTATTAATTTTATAATTTTTATTTGTTTAATAAAGTCAAAACATCTTGCTCTAAATAAATAAAAAAAAGTCAAAACATCTTAATTACTATTTTAATAGTTTTGGTTTTGGGTCATCGTGTTAATGATAAGTTTACTTAATCATAATATAAGTTTTTGGAGAATTAATACACTACTTATGCAGTGTCTAATCCATGAAGTCAAAACTTGTATATTTAGTAAAAGAAGAGATAAAACAATCTATCAAATTATTGAAATATAAAATAGACTTATTTCAATCATTTGTTTGATATCACGTTTATTTGAGTCAGGATCAAATTAGTACATTAGAGTGTATTATATATTCTTTTCAGGTGTTGATATAGTTGTCTGGAAAATATTATTAGTTTGAGTTGTGGGTGCGGGGAGGTTGAGGACTTGAGGGATGAAGTAGAAGGTTGATGTATTGTGGAATTGAGCAGAAACTTGGGTAATTCTCTGTGCTAGAACTCGCGTACAAGATCTGAGGCCCGACCTTGCTTGCGGAGCCATGTCATCAGAAATGAAAAACTAAGTGAGAGAAGCAGCGACGGGGGTATGAAGCCACAACCTTGTTTATGAAGGTGCGACATTGAGAGCAAATGCTTTGTCCTTGTTGACCAGTTCTATGTGCAACTTGGTTCTCACGACGCATTTTAAGTCTTTGTCTTGTGATGTAATCTTAGTCTGAGATATTCTTTGATTTCTCTAGGAGATATATATTGTTTGGATATCACATATCACTTCATCATTTGTTGTCTATATTTATAATTTTTTAGTATAACATAAATGTGCAATACAAGTAGATGGATAATGACTTTTTATTTAACCTAAAATTAAATACAAAGCCACTTTTTAATTGAGTTGCTAAGTATGAATTATATATGTAGTTGCAAGCTGGTTGAGTTGACATAAAGATTGGAATTATATATTAGTTGTATTAATTTGCAAAAGTAGATGAAGCTCCCCTAAATTCCCATGATCCCAATCACATAAATTACATCATTATCATATACAGTGAAAATGAAAGGTTGTTTTTGGAGTGGTTTCCAGTTTCCACTCTTGTTTTCACATATATATATAATCCAACTTGCAAAACCGTTGTTGATTTCGAACGCCACTACTAAACTAAATAATTAATTATACTAAAATTTGAATTATCAATGTGATTAGAACTATATATATAAGGATTGATAGATGTAAGCCAATTACTTTTTGGCTTAGACTAAGCCACCAATAAAGTGTTGACACCTCATTAAAATGACTTGGATCAGGGCGGGTCGCTCCGCTCCCACTAATTCACTTGGGTGGGTACAAGTGATTTTAATGAGATGACAACGTCCTATTGGCTTGGCTTAAACTAAGCCAAAAAAATTATGGTTTAAATACATTATTATATATATATATATATGTGAGTGAGAGAATAAAAACTACTACATAACCACTGAGTGAGAAGAGCTCTCGAGTTTGATCCTCACTCAACACACATGTGAGAGAGAGGTGAGAAATCATTAACCTGTGACCCTCGAATAATGACTAGTTTGAATATGATCAGATGACTTAAATGTGTTTATCGCGAAAATGCGAATCTATTCAAGAACCTCGTGATTTAAACCAAAATAACTACCACATAAACATTTATAGTTTTTTTCTATTTTTTATAATAAACTAAAAGTAAAATGTGTATTAGTTGACTAATATAACTTTATATAAGTTGCAACTTAACCAAGCCAATGAAGTGATGACACCTCATTAAATTTCACTTATACACACCCAAGTGAATTTGTTAGAGCGGAGCGAGCAGTCTAAATC
>JAYMTA010000128.1:0-38776 GCA_036897625.1 Pelargonium cotyledonis
AAAATGAAACACCGCGTAGCCGCTACGTCATCGACATTAACGGTGCCGTTAACTCAAACTAACGGATGGAACTTCCTGACCAATTAATCAAGAGTCCGGGTACTACTGGAGCTAACTTCTTAGTCCAGGGACTTGTGCGGTGACTATCAAATAGATGGGGGGTTTCAGAGTATTTAACCCAATACTTTATCACCATATATTACTACTACTGAACCCACTGACCACAAGGTTAGCATTTACAAGATACAGGACTTCAAATTTGTATGTGTTGAAACAGGCATGTTTACCTGTATCACATTTCCTATGGAAACAGAAGAGGTATTTGCCCATGCTGGAAGGCCTTGCACTCGTAAAAGCCGAAAGGTCAAAGGTAATTTATCATCAGGTACATGAAAATGCCGAATGGCTTCAACAAGACTGTCTCCCTTGGACTGAGAATTTCGAGAACTTCCAGCCACCAAAGAGTTCTCTCGTACCTGGCTGCTGTCTTCCAGCTCAACCACCTGTACATTCTAAACAAAACATCACAATGTATGAAACCTTTCCTTCTCAAAGGACTAACTAGAAGCTCCAAGGGGCTACATACAATTAACAAACATGGAATCGAGTAGCACCTGCAATTTTTCAGCTTTATCTTCAGATGCACATCGTGACCTCTTTCGGCTTCCATCATTTTTCTCCCCATTGGAGGACCTTTCCGGCAAGTCGGGAGCATGGGCATTGCTCCCGCCAGAAAGTGTTGAGTACTTAAAAAAGTGATGCCCAGGAATCAACTCTATAATATCATCATTAGCTATTGTCTCCTTCTGTTGAGAATACAACTTCTTCCTCTGACCCCCACTATTCACCACAACTGGATTTGAACCCTCCTACATTGCCACACCCATAATATCCCAAATAAAAAAAAAAATTAAAACAAAAAAACAAGAAGGCTAGAGTGAACGTGAATCCACAAAATTACCACAAGGACGGTGGCGGAGCCGTCTGGCGAGGCATTGAGAGTAAGGTGGTTGCGGCTGAGGCGCTTGTCGGACACAGAAACGGTGTTGCGGCCGATGGAGTTAGGGCCTCGGGAGAGCGGTAACTTGGGAAGGGAAGTATTTTCCTTCAGGTCTTGATTTAGTGGAACTAAATAAGCAATCTGTACACCAAATTCAGGAACAATTACGATAGCAAAATCAGAAAATGATAAAAATAGAATTTGTAGAAGAATTGAAGTGATTGGTAACAGAAGTACCTGGTGAGAATTAGAAAGAGCCATTGCAATTTGCAGAGACTGGGGTAGCATGTAAGAGCAGTGAAGATGAAGAAGAATCAAAAGAGAACCAAACCCTAACACCGAGAATTAGAAGGACATTTTAATTCAGGCAATGGTGTGCTGAGTTATGGAACAGAACAACACACCATTGACGGTGTTGGTGTGAGAATTCTAGCTGGAGATTCAATTGTTGAGTTAATGACCGATTGTTTTGAAGAAAACTGTATCACTTGAAAATTATTATGGTTTTCTTTTTTAATGGTCCAACAACACATGAAGCTAAAACACGTATTTTGTAATTGCAAACTACAATCTCATCTACAAATCACCATCTTAAACTTCGAGTAGGCACAAAATAATACTCCGTACAAAATATCACAAAAATAATACTTCGAGTACAAAAATAATACTTCGAAATTTCCCTAGTTGGTTTATATTTTAAAAAATTTAAGTAGAAATTATTTAGTCTCAAATTTTAGAAATAATAGTTGATTCATTATTTTATACACACGAACAATCTTTAAAAAAAAAGAAAAAAGTCGCAAGAGTAATGTGTTATTTATACTGAAACAGTAGACAACTAGTTACAAAAATGAGGCCCTCGCAATTGAGTACTAATAGTGATGGCCGTGAAAATAATGAGGGGCGAGCTAAAAAGTGAGGAGAGAGCATTGGGTCTTATTTTCAAAAATGGTGATGGTGATGGTGACGGTGACGGTGACGGCGACGGTGATGGTGATGAGTAGTAGTATTTCCTCCGTTTTAAAATAACAGTCAAATTTAAATCTTGTGTTTATCCCAAATAGTGTATTTTAAAGTTAATTATGCACAAAGCATAAATATCATCTTTATAAAAAGTTAGTTAATACATTTCCAATACATGTGTCTATCATTCAAGGAAATTCATATCAAGGTGAAAGCCATTTGTCGTAATCTATTCCATCGGCAACGCCATGATCACTGTCATCCTCGTTGTCGTCATCGTCGAGCTCGTAGTCGTAATCAGTCCCCGTTTCCGGCAGGACTGGCATTGGCGGCGGCATCAGAACCCTTAAACCAGCACTATAGGCAGACCTAGACAGGTTGGTCCTCAGATAAGTACCACGTCCTTCACCGATCAGACTTTTAGTCTTAGGCTCCGACGACGCTCCGGCGGGAGCTGGCCGACTCGGTGGAGTTATCTTTATCCTTATCTTTGGCTTCGTTGCGCTTGCACCTGATATTGGAGCCGCAATCTTCTCCTGGTTTTGAGTCCTCCACTTCTCATACGCACTCGGGTCCGATTCGGGTTCCACCACGAGCTCGATGGGCGTGTCCTGACCCGGAATAACGATTTGGTCGTCTTTGAGGATGTTGCCATCCAATTTGAGGGTCTGTTTGGCTGCAGGTATGGATTTCTGTTTCTCAATTTTGTTCTTGATGCTCAGGACTGTGTCACTGCTACTCACTGGCAAGCTGAACTTCAATCCACTTCCAGTTTCATGAATCTCCACCTCCATTGTTAATTAAAATATTATTGATCAATTTTGTAATTTCTTGACTAAATTGATCATCATGTTCCTGCCACTTATATATGATTTAGGATCATATAAGTAATATTTACCACATATTATATCATGATATTATTGTTGATGGATGGGTGATTAAGTGTTTTGTTTCACCAACTCATGCATCTTATGGTCATGAGTTTTTTGTGCTCAATATATAAATTTTTTTATTAGTTGCTTCTATATCGCGAATCATGACCATTATGGGTTACGAATAATCATTGAATGTCTTTGAGTTTTTATTAATAAAATCCGTTGATGTTATGTTGCATGCTATTGACTAGAGAATGACGATATTATTTCCATATAGAAGAGTCAGCAAATGAATATTTGCATTTAGAGTTGAGTTTTTATCGGGTGACTTTGAGATAAGTTGATGCCGTATTTTCTTTCCAATCACCCAACGTATTTGATATAAAAGAAGAATGTGCATTAAATGATGTGTTGTACTAAAATTTATTGTTGGCGTAAAAGTAAGAGAATCATGTTTAACGTAATAAATATTTTTGGTGGTTATAAAAATAAACATAATAAATTTAAAGATATTCATGCTCATAGTCATTAAGCGATAAACATGTTCTTAGAATTTCACTGGTTTCTCGTTTGACAATATTGTGTGAGGAGTGCTTATATGAATTGTTCTCAATTTTATTATCGGTATCATTCTTATCTCTATCTCAAAGAGTGTGTATCATCGTTTTACTGAGGGTGTGACCCTCATTGGTCAAGAGTTCTCCACCAACTTCAAATCATGTTATGTATTCTATCATCGTCTTAAACGTTCTTTAGATCGTCTTACATCTTCAAAATTAACGAGTTGTATAAGAGAGATGGGTTCGCGATCACTATAAAGATTTTCTTACACTCTTTTTTTCATCTCTAAAATGACATGATTTTTATGATATTTGATATGACTTTCTTGTATTTTGGGGCTCATAAGGTTTTTGAACAACTTTTTTTACAGATAGGTCCAACTTTCTACAAATGAAATAATTGGAGTCGCCACGTACGTAACGTTTGAGTCTCTGTATTCTTGAGGGAGATAATTGTTGGAAAGACTCCTCTTGTTCATTGTTCTCTCAATTATTTTAGGGCTCTTATTTTGTATGTGGAAGAAAAACACATTTTTGTTCGCTTAATTGAATGAAAGATGACACACAATCCAATCCAACTCATTTTTTTAAAGGTATGGAAAAACATGCTCTTGAACAAGTTCAAGTGTTTCCACCTTTTCATTTGTTTTCATCATGAAGCTTCCAGCTCCTACTTGTACATAGATGATGAATAATATTATAGTTCATCCCCATCATATCTACAAAACTTTATTAAGAGATGTCTCTCAGAGATATTCAATAAGATTATACAATTTTCATGAAAAACCTAATGCATATCCTTCTCTCTTTAAAAGAAGAATATTTATCTCCTTAAAATCTCGCCCAACTTAAGAAATTAAACTCATGACCTCTTACATAAAAGTTGGGTTTTGACCATACCGATCCCCTAGATGACTTATTTGGATTTATTGTTAATTTTACATCTATACTCATATTTATCTAATTATTTCTTTCTTTCTTTTTTTGAATAATAATTATTTCTTTAATATAAATGAGTTTTACATATAAAAGAATATATTATTTGTCATTATTTTTATTCTTATCTAAATAATAAGATATATTATTTGTCATTCGTATGTAATATATTATAACTTTTGTAATATAAAAAATGGATATTGACATATCATATTATATCGTATCTTGTATTCCATCCATATCCATGCATCATAATATAATTATAATAGAAATGAGAAAAGCATTAATCATAATTTATGGTAATTAAGTAATTAATGCTAAAAAAAGGAGACACGGCGCAGACATCATAGGGGGCATTATTGGCAATCAAAATATTGACTTTTTTGGCATTGCATTATTTTATTATTAAAGTTTGTGTGGGAAAGAGAAAACAATTGAAGGAAATGGAATATAAAGCTGCCCATTTTCCCACTGATTTTGATTGGGTTTATACAACAAAGCAAACCCATTACCGGTATTTCAATACTATTTCATATTTCACTTCAATCGGTCTCTGTTTCTATCCTCATCAGGACCTTTACATTGTTTCTCTCTGCCCTTTTCTTCTCTCTATCTCTAATGGGGTCGTCACTTGTTTCTTCCTTGTAACGCTCTCTGGGTTAAAAGTGTAAGCTTTCTTCAAGCTGAAGCCTTTTGGTACAACAAATGGGTCTCAGCAGGCCTAACAAGCCTGTACCTGGTTTTTCCACCAGATGGGTTGCTCTCTTCTGCATTGCCAGCTTCTTCTTGGGAGTTCTTGTTGTCAACAACAGGCAGGTCCCTTCTCTCTCTTTTACTCTCTCGTGTATTAAATGTTCAAGAACTTCTTTTGGAAAGACCAGCTTTTACATTTTGTGCTCTTGTGTAAAATGGGGTCCAGTGTTATTTCGTGATCTGTAAATCAATTTGTTGTTTTTCACTTCTCTTTTTGCATTTAGATGACCGGAGAATTCAGGCAGTCTGGTACAGAACAATGCCTGAAAGCTTTGTTTTTTTTTTTACTGAGATTGGCCTTCTGGCTAATGGATTCACTGTTCTCTTGACTATAATTGGTTGTCTTGTTGAATGAATTCCAGAATGCAAGTAATGGCTACTGTAGTGCTTCACTGTTGCCTATGGATAAAGCTAGATTTGGAGTACTTGGATGATTTAGTGGCTTTTGTGTTCAGTACTGTGTGGTTAATGGGTGGTGCTTGGTTTTGCTTTGGACTTTGGACAATGGTGGCCTTATTCATTCTGAGTTGGATTTTTAAATTCCGGATGTGTAGAATTTGCGTGCTGCATTAGCTTGAGAGTTTATTAATTTTTAGCCTGAGTACGGAGGTGTGGAACTGGTGACTGAGTCTGAGAGTTATCTGCAGCATAGGGGTTTCAGTGAGCAAGTAGTTGAATATTGTTTGATGTCAGCCAACACCAACTATTTCAAGAGTTTGAGGGACTAAAACAGGAAAAGAAAGGCTTGGAAGTTATGGTGGATTTATGAGAAAATGCAGATCAATTAAGAAAGTTTATTTGAAATAGATAGAGGGTAGTATATTGCGACATGTTTTTTATTTAGATTTCTTCAAACTTTTTCCCAAGCTATCCTAGAAAGAACCCCATACAAAATGTGCTTGTCTTTCTACAGCTCTATGTACACGATCGTTGCATTTGAATTTTCCTTTTAGATGGAGTGTTGGTGTGATGATGTAACTCTACCTAGAAATAGAAACTGCCCATTTCCGTTTCATCTCATGTTGAAGCTTATTATTTAATCTGCACACAAATCCAATTCATGGATGTTATCCAGTTCATACATATGGACCCTTTGTTTCATTTTAGGCTTCATTCAACTTCAAGCATACAGTGAGGTGGGCTTGAATGCCATGAAGTTCATGAAGTGACACATTTGTTCATGATATTGCATAACCTTAGTCTCAAGCCACCTGATGCGTGGGCAATTATCCATAATATTAAACAGATCCTCATGTTGCTTCTTGCAAGTTCATCTCTTGCTTCATATGGCTTAGACACCTAATAATTTGTGATTGCAGTTATATGATCAACTTCAGTAAATGCTCATAATTTCAAAAGGAATTCTTTGCATTGAGCTGCATTAATATTATATTAAGTGTAATTAATGTATTGATTTCTACAGCATTTATTTTCTAGATTAAGCATAGGGAAATCTGCACTGTTCTGTGCTGGTTGGGGTGTCTGTTTCCATATCACCTTCCTATCCTTGCACATCTAATTGAGTCTTTTTAATTGAAAAAAATGTGTTTTAACAATTGGTGAAATGTTTATAGATTTTGGGATATCCCCGATACAACTGAAACAGATAGTGAGCCTTCGGCAGCAGAAAAACAACAAATTACAACCCTCCATCCTTTAGTTAATTGTGAGAAGAATGTAAGTCACGAGATCAGTGTTTCCGTAGATTCCATTTCTTTCATCATCTGTTTACACGGTTCTTTTTATGTCATTGCAGGAAGCTTCTGTTGAGCCTGGAGACATCCTTTCTCAAGTCTCACAAACTCATGATGTAATCAAGTAACTTTCTTTATCCTTCTCAATGACTTCAGCTTTTAACTTCACTTTGGTCTAACATGACTCCAAGCTTGGCATTCTTATGTATGGTGTGTTAACTGTAAAGACCTTGATTTGGTTCTTACCATAAATACTATTTATGTTACAACTCTTTCAGGACCTTGGACAAAACAATCTCCTCTTTGGAGATGCAGCTTGCTGCAGCTAGAGCTGCCAAAGGTGGAAGTGAAGAAGCATCTCCTATTGTGGTACAACCAGGAAATGAGCAATTAAAGAGGCGCCAGAAGGTTTTCATTGTCATGGGAATCATGACTGCATTTAGCAGCAGAAAGCGCAGGGATTCAATCAGACAAACCTGGATGCCACAAGGTTGAATGAAAAGCTTGTTCTCTCACATGAACTGTATCAGATATTAATATAATTTAGTTCCCTCATTTTGCTGATGTTTTTTTAGGGGAAGAGTTAAAGAAGTTAGAGAAAGAGAAGGGGATTATAATACGTTTTGTCATTGGGCACAGGTAACTCATGTGAAATTTTGAAGGGGTTTATGTGATATTTATGTCTAAATTGATTCAGGTCTTGATTTTGTCTTATATATGTCAAATAATTTGTAATCTTCAGTGCAAGTCCAGGTGGTGTTTTGGATCGTGCTATTGAGGCAGAAGAAGAGCAACATAAAGATTTTCTGCGACTTGTATGTTACATTTTTAACTTTCTTTACTACTTGTACCTCATCGTTTTGTTCGATTATTTCAGTTTCACACAAAATGCGTGAAACAGATATTTGTCATGACTCATGATGCATGCCATAATTTTCCTAGTTCAAAGTCTTCTAAACAGTAGATTAACTTTCCTCATTGAAAAAAAAATATCCAATTTCCCTGAACTTTTATTCATCCTGCAGAACCATGTAGAAGGATATCATGAGTTGTCCTCAAAAACCCAAATTTACTTTTCAACTGCTGTTGCTATATGGGATGCCGAATTCTTCATCAAAGTTGATGATGATGTTCACATAAATCTTGGTTAGTTGATCAGTATTCTCACACGTCTCTGATTTAGATAAAAGAACGTTACTGTATATGCAATTTGAGAACAATGCATTTCTATGGATTCTCGAATTTCAACAGGTATGGTGGGTTCTACCTTGGCTCGCCATAGATCTAAACCCCGTGTTTATATTGGTTGTATGAAGTCTGGCGCTGTCCTTGCACAGAAGTAAGTAGTCACATTGCTGTGATCTGCCGGATTAGCTATCTCTTGTATGTATCATTTACCAGATACACTGGATAACTTGTGCAGAGGGGTCAAGTACCATGAACCAGAATACTGGAAATTTGGCGAGGAGGGAAATAAGTATTTCAGGCACGCAACAGGACAAATATACGCTCTCTCAAAAGATTTGGCAACTTATATATCAGTAAATAGGTAAACCCTTCACATCAGAACATCATCTTATAATATATACACTTGTATCTATGACTTGAAAGCTGAACTATTAGTATATGTTATCTTTCCTTTATAGGCATATACTACATAGATTTGCAAACGAAGATGTCTCACTGGGTTCTTGGTTCATCGGTCTTGATGTCGAGCACATTGATGATCGAAGTCTATGCTGTGGGACTCCCCCGGGTAAGCACTTGTTTCACTCATCTATGTATCATGCATTTCATATCCAATATACCATATGTTATATATATATATATATATATATACTGGTTGGTTGCAGAATGCGAGTGGAAGGCTCAAGCAGGGAATCCATGTGCGGCGTCATTTGATTGGAGCTGCAGTGGCATTTGCAAATCAGTGGAGAGAATGGAGGAAGTGCACCAGCGCTGTGGTGAGGATGATGGAGCTATCTGGCACACCACTTTCTGATTGAACCAACTGTAAACCTTCTCCACAGTGATCTTGCTGTAAGTAATATATGTGAATGACAGTACCAGCTGCCCCGGATTTTGCTTACTTATGTCCCGGGGCAGTTGATAAATGATTAAATTTATTAATAGATGGAACGTCGTTTGGTAACACTTCTTAACCTGCAGAAGCTGCAGAATAACCAACACATCAGGTGAGGCCTGAGCGACTGCTTTCAAGCAAATTTTGGGTCATTTGTGCAGTCATGAAGAAGTTCTCATAAGCGCTTGTTTGACAAGTCTACTGCAAGATTGGAAGTTGTATGAAAAAAGAGTTTATATTTAGTATATCCTAAACGTTATACAAACTCATGTAAAATCTAAATGTCATACAACTCGACCATTAAAGCATTGGTAGAAAGGAAACTAGTTGTAATTGCGACAAGAAAGTTGCAGTACAATGCATGCACAAGTTAGGCATTGTTGATGGAATATTTGAATGAATGTCTTGTTTTGTGAGACCATGCATCCATAAAATGGCATTGAGATTGAGCACACAGTAACTCAAATCAACTACGCTTTCAGAAATCCAATCAAAATGTGGGGTCCTACCATATCTTTGGAAACGAAAATAGATATTCAAATTAAGGCATCATTTGTAGTTGAACTTCAACAAAATGGTCCATCTTTCTTATGCGAAACTCCATCACTAACCAGCCCATTTGTATATTATGCACCGTCCACTAGGTCTCCCTCTTGTATAATTAATTAAGTACTTTTACAAAGATCACGCGTGTGAGTAAATTGACATAAGTTTTCTTGATTATTTCTGACTCGAATGAGTATCCTGTTTTCCTCTCTTAAACCTTCCATGTATCATGTCCACTCATTTACTGTTTTTTTCCACCATATAATCATAATGAATGTATTTCAACTCATTACTTCAAAGAAAACTGTGAGCATTTTTCTTTAGAGTGTGCCAATACCACTCAGGCTGATATACATCCTACTAATTAGAGTTCCGCTTAAGAAAAATTGCATAAAATTAAAGCAGCACTTAACTAAATAATTCCAAACACTAGAAAGCAAATCAAACCGTGTCTACAATAACTAATGAAAAGTTTGGCACTCTTTCAAATGAGTGGTATTGGTGAGACGAAACTTTTTCAAGTCACTATACACATATATTATTTATAAAATGTGTAGTGTGTGGGGCTAATAAATAATATATAGTAGCTGCATGTGGAAGTCATGGGACCATCTATATATATAGATAGATACATAGATTCCTTGTAACACCCAGATAGTAAATACATACGTGAGTCCATATATACTGTGATTTGTGGCTCATTCTCGATCACAACAGTACTTGGTCCATACATATTTATATTACGTTAATATATATTGGTATGTATATGCGGCTTCGAAAATTTGATGCGGATTGTATATTTGTATATTAGTGCATGGCCGGTTGGCTCTATATTGGGTGGGGGTTGTGTGCGCAGCCATTGGCATCGCATATGGTTGTTTTGTTGCCTCTCGATTACGTTGACCTGCAACAACGTTCACACCGTCAATTTATAAAATAACGTCGTCCGTACGTAAAGGTTCTATTTAATGTGTTTTTTTTAATTATATATGTACAGCTCACGATGATACCAAAACGTAATAGTTTATGAGGTTGCTTTGTCTCAAATTTCATTATGTGAGCCGCCTTCGCCTTCCATCAACATGCAATGTGGTTTATGCGTAAACAAATAACTAAGCTTGTTTAAGTATATTTTAAGGATAAATAGGGTAAATATATATAAACCATAAATTGAAGTCTACTCATGTCACCCAGTATAATTAAAGAGAATGTGCACGGTGTATTGGCGTGAGATGCCTTGAAAATATGGGACTTCTTTTTATTTTTTTTGGATTATGTACTTTTATGACAATGTCATGTTCAAATTGTTTGTGTCATATTTTAAATTACACTAAGTTTCTTCAATTTAAACATGCATTTTACGTATGGATAATAATGATATGTAGGTTATTGTTATAGTATAAAACTAACATTAAGTTTTCAACTATTAGTTTTTAATCTTCTATTTGAATTGATACTTTATATGAAATAGAATATAAGTGACTAAAAGTCTCAAGTCCGAGTTATATTGTCATATACATTAAATTTCAGCCCTATGCAAAAGTGGACTTATGCATGGGCACGAGCAAAACGAAAATGTGTTTACATGTTAGAGAAGTAAATTTCAGAGTATACAACTAATATATGACTTTAGCTATCAATTTAACATTTTAATTACATTAATTTTTACGGTTACTAATAACTTGTTTTGAATTAGGTGTGATATGTTTACACTAATATTTAATATAATCATTTGAGTTTCCTATCAACACATGCATTCAAACATAAATGAAGTTATACAAGAGCTTAATAGTTAAAATAACCATGGCCGGCACTATTAATTATCCATCGTCAATCACCAACATCATAGCCAAGGTGACGTTCATAATAGTCAATCACCAACATTATCATATTTTTAAAGGCCCATTTAAATTAATTCAATGTTCTTTGATTGACCCTCTCATTCTTTTTGGTGGTAAATTTTTATGACATGAGATTATATATTAATTATTCTAGAGTTAGAATATGTTATTTTCATTCTTTAAAAAAAATATATATGTTAATCATTTAAATCTTATGAGTACCACAATTTAATTTTCATTTTCGATACAAACTAAACTTTAATTAGCGTGTCACATTGTCCCTTTCATTCTAACTAAATCAAATAAATTGAAGAATATAATTAATATATATTTTAAAAGTTAGTGACCGGTGTCATGCAAAATGGAGACATAGACTAATATAATTTTGATGTCAACGATGAAACTACCGCTAATTATTGAAAAAATCAAATGAGTTTGGTGGTGGATTTTGATATTTTCAAGAACTTCGCCTAACAAAGTCCAACGTGTTTGTCAATCTCTTTGTGATTTTGATAATCTCACCAATTAGATTAAACACTTGGTGTGAGAATTAAAATAGATGATTCCCCAACTAGTCATCTCTCTTAATAATTTTGGGTTCAATATAAAACATGGATTTTCGCAATACCTTAACATGCTCTAATTTTTAATAGTAAATGCTTGTACAAATTCTTGCGCATGCATTGCATGTTTGGACTAAATATGTTTTTCAAATCTTTCATGAGTTGCGATTGTTGACTGTGATCATACCATATATATAATCGAATTTTGGGGTCTTAAACTAAGGAGTCTTGCTAGTTTTCTTCTTCATTTTCATTTGTTTGGGACCAAGTGGAGCTCAAAAGGCCATGTAGACGTACAAAATATATGCAAATTAATAATTAGAGCATACCATGATTTAGGTTTTATATCTACAAATTATATTTTAATTTTAATAATACAAATAAAAGTAAATAATGTTGCAAGAACTTTTTTTTAAGTATGTTGCAATAACTTAAGTAAATATATAGGACATTACCTTCAAATAATGTAACTTATTTTGGAGAAAAGAAAGAATTATAAGTCAAACAAATATTAGTTTAAAATTTGTCATCGATGAAAATGTAAAATATTATTCAACTTGGATGTGAGATGTGTTGCACTTACAAGTTTATCATAACAGATACGTATGAATAAAATTTTAACGATGATATCAATAATCCGACATAACATAAGTATTAAAATTATGATATAATGATATATTTCAAATACATTATACAAAAATACTGTGCAAAACACCCACAAAATATCTTAATGTAGAAAATAATCTTGAGAGGTGAAAATGTGAGAAACTAAATTTTAGACGTGGAACCATGCATGTTAATTTTGTCCCTTTGTGATTAGAATTTTTGCAGTCAAAATAGGAAAAAGAAAAAGACATCCTACCATCCAACAAGATAGAAAAAAGAAAAAATATAGCGCTCTACCAAACTATTGATGTGTATTGACGAATTTAACCTCGAATTATATGGGTTGTTTACTTCATTAATTGGTCTAATCCATGTGCATTTTCACAAGTGTATGTACAATTCAATAATGTCAATACACGTCTGCGACTGTGATTAGCCCGCCGTTTTCCTTTTTGAATTCAATCATATATTGAGAGTAATTTTATTATAATCTAACGGTGACGTTTAAGTCCATCACATTTGTTGAGATAAACAAATGTTAAATTATAAAACAAATGCTCATTGATAAAAATGAGTCGAGACACGAAATTTCATAGATCCAATTAAGTCATTTACCTAATAAAAATCTTGAATTTTCTATCAATAGTGAACTCAATTGGTCCAATATCTATAATCAATCCACTTTAGTCCTATACCATGCAAAAGTGACCCAAATCAATACTTCCTGTCAATTGATTGTTAAAGGCTAACACAACAAATTAAAGATAACTTTTATTAACTATTCACTGAAAACAACGAGTTTTATCACTAATCGTGTTGACTAATTAGTAAAGAGTTATTTTAGTTTAACTTGAGGTTTTTAAACTTGTTATGGTTCTATTTGACTTGAATGAATACTAGTTTGAGTGTGATGAGTTAAATATGTTGATCACGATGCTTCAAAAACCTCATGCATAAGAACATGAAAAAGAAAAAACAATAGTTCACCATTACCTCCTGTCACTCATGATCCATCACCCAACATAAAGCTTCTTTGATCGGAATTGCTTCAATAACACATATATTAAAATATGTTTATTCAACTGAAAAAAAATTATTCAAATAAAAAATTATCGAAGAACACATTTTATTTTGACGATGTTCGATTTAAAAACTTCAATTAAAACCTAGGAAAACAAATAACAGTTAGAAACCTACTCCTGCTGTAATTGAGTTGTGCTCTCAAATTCAAATGATCTATGAATGAACTTGAAAATAAGCAAACAGAAATGGAAGTTGACATGAAGTAGGGGGTGAGATTGAAAAAAGCAACAAAAATGAGAAACTAAAACAAATATAACAAAACGTGGAAAACGAGAAACCGCGGAGACCAAACCAAGCCCTAGTCTCAGTCAGTGACACGCGTCCCAATAATTCATAAACAAAAGTGGATAGTGGGCTATGAACAGAAACGCATACCCATTATAGTATATAAATAAACAATACAACCTCACAACACAATATATTAGTTACTAATCTGAAAAAGAAAAAAAAAAAAAATCACCTCCATTCTCATAATTTCAAACAAAAAGTTCACATTTTTCCAATTGATAGAGTTCTGCAATTTTATCCACTTGCTTCTCCACAGTTGGCTGTAGATTCGATCCCATTTTAGCCAAATGTTAGCTGCCGTTTGGGCATATAATTTGGCTATTTCTATTTTATTATAAACTACAAGGTTTTGTGATATGGTATTTATATGCAATTGTGTAGTCTGGTGAGAGTGTTAGTTGAGTCTTGTTTGGGCCTACGTTAATCTGAGGAGCGAGTCTCTCTACCGTTTATCACTGAATTCTTATCCGCTGCTATTCCTCTTTCCTTTGTCTTCTTCTCTCTTCATTGCTTCTTCTGCAAATACCAACCATATCTCCATCTCTTCCTTTATTTTTTCCTTTTATTGTTTATAGTTTTTTCATTATCTGCTAAATTTATAGGGAGTTGGTTTCTGGGTTTCCTTCTCTCTTTTACCTCCCCCTCTTGAAACTCTCGACTTATCGTGGTTTAACGCTCATATATTCGATTCAATCGAGGGTTTTCTATTTTCGTTTTGTTTTTTCCCACTGTAATTTATCTGGGTTTTGGGTCGGGAGGTTTTTTGTAATTCAGTCGAATGGCTCTGGTTTCGGTTTTGATGGAGGTTCTGCGAGGACCCACTGTTGGGGATGTGCTGTGTGACCTTCTGATGCTCATGGCTCCTCTGTGGATTGCGGTTATTGTTGGGGTTTTGGTAGGGTGGGCATGGAAGCCTAAATGGGTTGTTTTGGCAAGAGAAAGTTTCGATATTTCAACATCCAAATCCTCTTCCTCAGCTTCGCCGGAATCGGCATCAGCATCAACATCGGGGATTGGTTTTATTCCAAACTTGAATTCCTTGAAGTTTCAGCTGCCCAATTGCATCTCTTGGACTGCAGACGAAGGAGTTGAACCTTCTACTCTCAATTCTGATTGCAGGTGTGTTGATTTTTCTCAAATTCATCATTATTTCGGGTATAGATTTTTGAATATTTTTGTGTGTTGCCAAATTGAATAAAATAATCAAGGTTTAGATCTATTTCTAGAAATAGAGTGTTGAAATGAAATCGGAAGTTCAATTGCAAAGGGAGATTTTAACAGCTTTGAATTTTGCTGTGTCCAGTTCATCTCAGCTTGAAGCAGAAAAATCTACCCTTGTTGGGGTTGATGATTTAGAGCATATATGCCGACTTGTTGAGGAGAAAGATGGAGGTCCTGCTTGGAATAAGATGATGGATCGAAGCACTTCAACTATGGGCTATCAAGCTTGGCGGAGAGATCCTGAGGTAACCTCCTCTTCTCCAACTTCTTTTGCTCTCTGATTATAGTTTTAGATGCTATTAGGTTTTTCCATGTCACATTGGTATGGAATTCGTAATTGTGTTTGCCTATCTTTGTTCTGGCAATGAAATTTATGTTATTGATTGGAATATGTTTATGTGGCTTTGTTAGACTGGACCTCCACAATATCGCAGCCGAACTGTTTTTGAGGATGCAACTCCTGAGTTGGTGGGAGATTTTTTTTGGGACGATGAATTTAGATTGAAGTGGGAGGACATGCTTTTGCAAGCTTCAATTTTGGAAGAATGCCCCACCACAGGAACCTTGGTTGTACACTGGGTGCGCAAGGTGAGACGAGCCTCCTCCTTGCCTTGTCCTATGCATTTATTTTCCTGACCGTGTGGCTAATGTTTTGAATGTCTTGTGTTGCAGTTTCCCTTCTTTTGCAGTGACAGAGAATATGTCATAGGTCGTCGAATTTGGGAATCTGGACGATCATACTACTGTGTAACAAAGGTATGAGAAAGCCTAGCTATCTTGAATTCTTTACTTTCCTTATAATTGTCCATGCTTTTCCCCGTGTTGTATATAGGGTTTCCTTCCAATGTTTTAGAAAATTAGGTTTAAACCGATTTATCCTCTTTTAAGGACTAGGCTTTGCAATGGTTTCTGAAGAGTTTCTACTGGCCTGGTAGACTATTCCAAGGCTGCATATCCAGTATCTGGTTTCTGCAAATTACTGGTCATGTTTAGGTAGTTTTGAAGATTTGACATACTTCGGTAGAGTTGAAGGTTTAAGATAACAAAACCATGAATTCTCTTAGCTGAATGTTTCCCATTAATTAGTTTAAATGTTTAGGCATTTCTACATTCACTGCTATAATTGATCTGCACTCCTGAATTGTGTTTATTGGTACCCTTGCACCCACTATCAGCTGCTCTAATGAATTGAGTTCCTATTACTTTTATAGGATACTGGTACTAGTTTTGGTTGAAGGCATAGTTTTCTCGTGACTGTTAATTGAAACCTTTGAAGTGTTTTTGGAATTTCCTTTGTGGATTATTTTACTGCAAGTCCATCAGGCCACTTTTGGATTCTTTGTTTTTTTATAATTGGTCAGGAACTTACTAGCATTTTATTTCATGTTTCAGGGGATACCTTACTCTGCTCTACCAAGGCGCGACAAACCAAGGCGAGTTGATTTATACTACTCAAGTTGGTGCATTCGTGCAGGTAAACTAGTTTAGTCTGTCGCTCGTTGCGAGTTTCTTATTTTCCTTTAGGTGGAGTTTGAATGGGAATGAGATTTTAGTTCATCATGTTTGGATTAAGACTTTTCGTTGAAGAGAATGTTCCAATTCTCATTCTTGATTCCCCTTCCCATTCCAAATTTTTTTAATCCCAACACTATCTTAGTTTAAAGAATTGGAGTCCTCAGAATTTCCTTGAGGGAAAGATTGATTTCTTAGAATAGACAATAGACAATAATCTGATGTATAATATGAGAAGAGAAACTGTTATAGTTTGGTTTTTGTTACAGTCCTGGGTCCAATAAATTGACATATCTATCTTTTGAATATGATCCAGTGGAATCAAAGAGAGGAGACGGCCAGTTGACTGCCTGTGAGGTATTACTATTTCATCATGAAGATATGGGTATTCCTTGGGAAATCGCTAAACTTGGAGTCCGGCATGGCATGTGGGGAGCTGTGAAAAAAATTGAGCCTGGTCTACTTGCATATCAAAAGGAAAGAGCAGCTGGAGCAGCATTATCCCGTTGTGCTTTCATGGCTCATATCAACACCAAAGTCAGTGCTGACTACTTAAGATCTTTGGAGAGTGACACTAGTGATTCATCAGAGATTGAAACCCGGGGTGGTTCACCTGAGAAGCCATTAGGAAGGAATCTACCTAAGCTTCTAGTTGTTGGCGGGGCTGTTGTCTTGGCTTGTAGTATCGACCGGGGACTCTTAACTAAAGCTGTTATATTTGGTGTAGGGAGAAGGTTTGCAAAAATTGGCAAGAGGTTGTGATACGAGAATGCTCTTTGCATCAGTCGGATGGTACCGCCTATACCTAGGTCTTTTGTTCAATTAGGTGGAAGATAAGATTCTTTGTAGCAGCTTCAGATCAGTGAATAGAAAAAGCGATCATATACTTGTATTCATCAAAGTTGAAAAATATTACTAAAAGATGTCATGCTGCAAGAATAACACGTTTTTTGGGTTTCCTTGATAATATAACATGGTGTTGTTGATTCATTTTTTGTGACTGGTGATTGTTTCTTGCACGTCCCTCAAACAAATTGAGGTTTCTTAGGTTGTAAGGCCACAAATCCTAGCTAGGTTGTGTTTGATCAGTATCATTATCCTGTTTAATTCACATGTTTCTTGCATTGACATGATATTTACTTAATTGGATAGTGACATTGCAGTTTGTGTGTGTGTAGTCATAGTTGCATAATGGTTTGATACATGAAATGCTCTAATAGGTATTAGAGCTTGTTTGGTAAGTTTACATCAAAACTAAAGGAGCTTAAAATAGATGAATGTGCAAGTCAAAACAAGCAAACAACATGATATTTTAAAGAAAAAATTAAAAGTTGTCATTTGTAATTCTACTATTTGTCAAACATTGTAGTTGGTTCAACATTATGTCCCTTAAGTAAGAGGTTGAGAGTTCGAATCTCATCTATTGCGAATGGAAAAACTCATGGGTCAGTCCCTTACCGCTTAGTGGGCTGACAGTGAGGCGAGTGAGGATTAGTTTGAGTATGTTAAAACGGTTTAAATGTGCTAACCGCGAGTGAGCGGGACCACTCCGAAACCCAATAGTATAAACCGAAAAAAAAACATTGAATTTGTATTTTAAATGATAAATTTTAAATCAAATCCAAGTTTCAAAAGGCAAGACAGTTTGAAAATCCTATATTGCACCTCCTTGAAATAGGAAGTAGACAGTGCTGCCAAACAAACACTATTCGAAGCAGTGAGTTTAGGTCTTAAGCTCCATGTAAGAAACCAAAACGAAACAGCTTTGGGTATTTAATTGGGCTTAGTGATCAGAGGCCCAATCCGAAGCAACAAACCGGTCCTATTGTTTTGTGGGCTTTATATTGTCAACCCTTATATTGTTTATTTCAGCCAATAATCTTTATCTTATTAGCTTATTACAAATTTAAATTTCTCTCTCTCTCTCAAAAAAAAAAAAAATAATAATAATAATATTCACTTTTATCTTTTCTCTTGGTATTTTGAAAAGAAATTTCTCTTGAATACCCATCGATCTCGGCGATTCTTTTCATTAATTTGATTACCAATGAAATAAAACACAGAATTTTAGATATGATGTGATTAATTTTGTTATTAGTTGAAGAAGAAGGGCGAGGAGTTACAGTAGAAGAAAAACAAGAATGAATAGAAATAAAAAGTGTGGTAATAAATAGAATAATGAATTAGTTAAATAATGGGTGTCAATAGACAATAGACAATAATAAGTAGTATGTTAATACATATATATGTAAAATTAAAGAAGAATTTAGATAAAGGTCTCAAAACAGTGAAGACCATCGAACTGTGGTGCGAACTTAGGCATCTGATTGAGCTCTTCTTTGGGTTTCCGATTACATCTTCTATTTCCTCCTTCTATTTTCTTCTCATTCATCACGCAATCACCTTGAGCACTCTGAGTCTGATTGTTGTTGTTGAGAGAAGAAAATGGAGCCCAGCTGGCGGAGAGCTTTTTGCCCAACATCTCAGAGCACAAAACATCGAAAGAACTGAACATGGAATTCATGATCGATTAATTGGTAATTGGATGGTACATCTGGAGTATGAGACTGAATTGAATTGTGAATACAAAAGCAGAAGAAAGGTCTATATATATATTATTGGTTTGGAGTTTGGAAGAGAAAGGAATTGGAAAGAGCAGGGAGAGAGAGAGAGAGAGTTGGATTCCAAGTTGCTTCTTTTTTAGATTTGGAATATTTGTTGGATGTGGTGTGGGCAAGGCAAGGCAAGGCAAGGCAAGGCTACTTGTGTTGTGGTTCCTTGAAATTGAATAATCAATTAACTCAAATAAATAAAATAAAATAAAAAAAAACAAACAAAACAAAGCGTGTTAAAGACTTAATTGTGTTGCCCAACAAATACATTGAATTGAATTCAATTCAACACGTAGGTCATGGTCATGGTCATGGCCGCCACCTACAGTAAACGAACGCGGTCAACTCTTGGAAAAAAGGCAACCAACTGCCTTCTTTTTTTCTTTTACAAATTTATTTTCATTAAACCTCACGTAGAATCGTAGATGATGGTTAAATATCATTGGATTTACAAAAGAAAATAAACAATCTATATTGAGACAGAAAACGTTTTAGAACAAAATATGTACTTATTTATTATTTATGATCCAAATATATGTTACTAGTACTGTTGCTACTTGCTAGCTATAACAATTATTAATAAATAAGTGGATTATGACTGGAAGATAAGTGTTTCAAAGCAATTGAGGCCATCGTAAATAGGAGCGATCTTCAAAGAATATTGGTTCTGTTGTTGTGATGTTTGTTCTTTAATTGCAGGCGATGATCTCTTAACGCTGGTGTTAGTTTCTTCTAGTTCTTCCTTAACAGCGTTACAAGAGAGTGAGGCTTTGTTGTTGAAGGTTTTGGTACTGTGCAAGAAAGGTAGAGACAAACCCAAGTAGTCAGCACAGATTGCTTCCATTGACGATGTGCTGAAACAAGACATAGTGTCACAAATCACTAGAGAATGAGAATCAGGAAGTGATCAACTCAATGAGAAGTTGTCAACGGGGTCGACTACTTTTTATACACCAAATTATACAACTCCTAACCTCATTAATTAGGAAATATCAGCGTTTTTAGGAGTAGGAGTATATTTGGCTAGTCTTTCTTTTATTTCCTTTATTGAATCTCTCTGGCTCTGCTGCCTAATAATTAAGTTGGGATCGTATATACAACAAATTTTCAGGGCTGCTAGTGCTACTCTAAAGCCTGAAGCTAAACAAGTAAACACACACAAGTTTAAAAATTGTTGAGCAAAATTCATATGCTCATCGATCGTATGCTATAAACTTGTGTGTCAGTGGAACTGACTTCACGTGATGTATGGTTCATTTTGTAGCCGCATGTTTAGCTCTCTTGAGTCTTGTCCACCACAAAAGTACTTTAGTAGCAGTTCATGAGTGTCATCTCATGCATGTGTCTTGGATTTCAGAATTCCAACTCAATTCTCAGGATATAACGTTGGGACTGGGAGAGTAGTTTTCAAGAACCCATGAATTGATTTTTGTGTATATATATTGGGAAGTTCAGAAAGAATGAATGAATATCCCTTGTCTGGTGCTTGGGTGGCTACTTGTATTTTTCTGTTTCGGGAAATTGAAACTTGACGAGCCAAAACATACAAAACAACCACGTTGGTTCAGGCTCGACGATGGAGGTTCAATTAGCTTCTCCACCGTCCTTTTTTCTCAATAATTGAAACCTCGGCTGAAGAAAGCTACATTTACGGAAACGGATCAATGCGGGACCCACACCCACTTGAAACTCCCATTTGCTGCCAACGATCTAATCACAAATATCAAATCACGAAGATACAGATGGGCTTTGCTTTGCTTGCATCAACGGTCCCCAATTTCCACTCACTTCTTGCACTGCACCCATTTTGATTAAGCCACGTGTCAGTGAGCTGGCAATGCACTGCTTCAACCGGGTACGTACTGGATCCGGTTGAACCAGCCCGTTAGGATTTTAAAATAAAAATGGCTCCCAACAACCTCCTAAACTCGTTGCTTCCCATTCCAGAGTATCGATTGGTGAGAGATTTTTGCTATTATTTCTCCCATTTTGTTGCTGATCGTCAAACAAACTGCACAGATATTTGGAAATGCTACTTTGAATGTTTCTGAGTGAAGCTAAGAGACTACTAGTATTTAACAATTACATGGCTTTCACGTTATTTTAGTTTCAAGCTCTCATCACTAGTTGGGTATGCGCTCATGTCATCCTCTCCAATCCCTCTTACTTTTTTGATAATTCTCTTCAGTTTTGGTGTTTAATATATATGTAAATATGAATGTTGTTGAATTGAAACTACATGGATCATTACCGTTTACTAATCTTCAATTGTTTGTTATATGAACAATGTCTCATAGAAGATTCAATTTTATTTCACTAATTCAAAAATGT
The DNA here is from genome assembly GCA_036897625.1 of Pelargonium cotyledonis. Classification (NCBI taxonomy): domain Eukaryota; kingdom Viridiplantae; phylum Streptophyta; class Magnoliopsida; order Geraniales; family Geraniaceae; genus Pelargonium; species Pelargonium cotyledonis. Next base: position 21,468 of record JAYMTA010000128.1, read on the forward strand.
AGATTGGAACAATTGTGTATTTGTTGGTACTAAATTGTGAGTGTTTGCTTCAGACCAAGGATAGAAATCAATGGCAACCCTTACTACGTCATGCTTGGTTCCAATAATTCGGAATGCGAGCTGCCATGGAAATTTGGGATCAGAAGCAAAGTCGAATTTGAGTCATATGGGGCTCAGGAACAATACTGCACATATTGGTTTGAGATCTTTTGACGCAGTTGATATGCTGCAAATGAGAACCCCTGTAAAGACATTTGTGGCAAAAGCCGGAGGAGGAGGAGGAGGGAGTGATACTACCAACGAGAGGCCTTCGGGGAAGATTATTTGTGGGAAAGGGATGAACTTAATTTTTGTGGGAGCTGAGGTGGGTCCATGGAGCAAAACCGGTGGACTTGGTGATGTCCTTGGAGGATTGCCCCCAGCAATGGCGGTGAGTATTTAGTTTTCGGTTTAACTGTAATTGTTATCTAAATAATGTTTTTAGATTTTCTGATACAAGTTAAACCCATTGTTTCATTACTTTCATATACTGACTTGCATTGTGCATTTTACTTATTTGAATGCTTTGTGATTGTCTAGGCTAATGGGCACCGTGTTATGACCATATCTCCGCGCTATGATCAGTACAAAGATGCTTGGGACACTAATGTCACAGCTCAGGTAACTTATTTAAGCTAGTTTGTGTTAAGTTAGTACAGCTTGAGAGTTGAGTCTCTGTCCCTAAACTATCAGTTTCTCTTATGCAGGTTAAAGTTGGGGATAAAATTGAAACGGTCCGCTTCTTCCACTGCTTCAAACGAGGAGTTGATCGTGTATTTGTGGATCATCCAATGTTCCTTGAGAAGGTCTTAAGCTTTTATCGGCCGGAATAAGATTACCATTTTTTGGGTCCAAGGGAAAATATTATTTAGATTATGGGATATATTGACATTAGTATTTATCTAAATCTTATTCCAATGTTTTGCTTTCTGAAATTCTTTCTTTAGGTATGGGGAAAAACTGGATCTAAAATATATGGACCAAGGGCAGGAGTGGATTACCAGGACAATGAGTTGCGATTTAGCTTGTTGTGTCAGGCAAGATTTCCTTATTATCACTGTAATATCTGCTTTACGTTATAAACCCTTTTTAAGAGAATTTGCTTAGGTTCAGTCTTATTAATGCTTTCAGGCAGCTCTGGAGGCACCAAGGCTCCTAAATCTAAACAGCAATAAATATTTCTACGGACCATATGGTATGCGACCTTATTACTAAATCTTTTAACTAATAAATTATGTCTAGAGTTTGCTTCGCTAAGTTTGTGTGCTTTGCCATCACTTTTCAGGGGAAGATGTCGTCTTCATTGCCAATGACTGGCACACTGCTTTGCTTCCGTGCTACCTGAAGACTATGTATAAACCCAAGGGGATGTACAAAACTGCCAAGGTACTAACTAAAGATAATTTGAAGTTCCTCCCATGTCTTTGGTGCTTACACTGTGGTATATATGTTGGCAGGTCGCTTTCTGCATCCATAACATTGCATACCAAGGCAGATTTTCCTTCACGGACTTCTCACTTCTCAATTTGCCCAATCAATTCAAGAGTTCATTTGATTTCATTGACGGGTACAGTTTCTAAGAAATCACTAGTCAGACTTTCCAATTGATATGAAATTCATATACCATTGCTCTGGCCAAACTCTTACATTTCTATTTGTTATATACTTTGCAGGTATAACAAGCCTGTGAAGGGTAGGAAAATAAATTGGATGAAAGCTGGAGTGTTGGAATCGGACAGGGTCTTGACAGTGAGCCCCTACTATGCCGAGGAACTTATTTCTGGTGCAGACAAAGGTGTGGAATTGGATAACATAATCCGTAAGACTGGCATTACTGGTATTGTGAATGGAATGGATGTTCAAGAGTGGAATCCAGCCTCAGACAAGCACCTCGATATCAAATACGATGCAACCAATGTGAGTAACTTGTCAAATGTATTTGATTCCATGTCTTAATGGTAATAGAAGACCCCCTACTTATTCGGGCAGTGAAATTGGTTTTCAGGTATTAGATGCAAAACCTCTGCTGAAAGAAGCTCTTCAAGCAGAAGTTGGGTTGCCTGTTGACAGTAAAATTCCTCTAATTGGCTTCATTGGTAGACTTGAGGAGCAGAAAGGTTCGGACATTCTTGCAGCTGCTATTCCAAAATTCATGGACGAGAATGTTCAGATTGTAGTGCTTGTAAGTCTCAATCTTAAAAGGCTACATTCTTTTATATTGTTGCCTCAGAAGTTGTGTCAGAGTCGATGGAGTTTATGATGGCATCTTTTGTTTCTACCAGGGAATGGGGAAGAAGGCCATGGAGAAGCAGATTGAACAAATAGAAGAAGCATACCCAGATAAGGCTAGAGGAGTAGCTAAATTCAATGTTCCCTTGGCACATCAGATCATTGCTGGGGCTGATTTTATGTTGCTCCCAAGTAGATTTGAACCATGTGGTCTCATTCAGTTGCACGCCATGAGATATGGAACGGTATAGGCGTAGGAACGGTCTAAAATCATTTGATATGTACTTCCAACTGGTGCACTAATCTCACGTAACCCTTTGTGACAGGTACCAATTGTTGCCTCAACTGGTGGACTTGTTGACACTGTCCAAGAAGGTTTTACCGGATTCCAAATGGGGGCGTTTAATGTTGATGTAAATGACATAGTCTGCTCTTTCAATCCGCATTTGCGCTACTAGTTTCGTTGAAACTAATGTCTGCAATAATGGATTGTATGTACCTTTGGTTTCAGTGTGACGCGGTTGATCCAGCTGATGTAGCTGCAATTTCTACAACAGTGAAGAGAGCTCTTGCAACCTACGAAACCCCTGCTTTGAAAGAGATGATTCAGAACTGCATGGCCCAAGATCTTTCGTGGAAGGTAATTTCTAATTTTCTACAGCTCCAAGCTCTGATTGAACATGAACATCCATATATAGCTAGCCGCTAATCTGCCCTTATTCATGTTAAATGTAAACAATGTTATTGATGCAGGGGCCGGCGCAGAATTGGGAAAAGATGCTGCTAAGCCTAGAGGTTGCAGGCAGTTATGCTGGAATCGAAGGGGACGAGATTGCTCCTCTTGCTAGAGAAAACGTAGCAACTCCTTGAGCTTTTTGGGTTGGTATGTTCTATGCTGCCAGTTTTTACCAGGACCTCAATAAAATACATGGGATCTAGGCTTTATAGAAACAGTTGTGTATGATCATGCATGTTCAATTGATGATAATCTTTTGAATTGTCTCTAAAAGACAATAGGAATTACCTAGGATTGTAGTTTGGTTTGATGAGCTGAACAACTGGTTTTGCTACCTATGCAATCATGTAAAGTAAATAATAATATTTCAGTTTCTACTAAAGAAGTTGTAGTCTAGTAGAGTCCAAGTCTGGAAATAAAAATATATAATGTTCCATATTTTACATCTATTCATGCATGCAATTATGCAGAGACAGCTTCATTACATTTGGAGTTAGCTAAGCTATTACTTTTAGTAACTCTAAAAAAATACAAACTTGTATGATTGGAAAATTATAGGTGAATAAATTCTAAATATATATATCTATAGCCTTTAGGGTCTTTTATAAATATTAAATTAAAGGTTGTTGTTATAATATACATCAAAACACATCTAAAAGAAGTGCATTACATTAAACCTAAATATCAAATAAAATAACAATTCTTAAAGTAACGGGAAGAATATATTACTCCTTTTTTTTTAAAATACTTTTCAGTGTATATATAAATATACCAGTAGCATTTACTTTATGTAAAATGCACGAAACTACCCAGAAGAAAGGATTCTGTAAAGAGCTATTGAAGGCTACACAGCAAAAAAAAGAGAGGATTCTGTAAAGAGCTATTGTAGGCTACACAGCAAAAAAAAGAGAGGAAAAAAAAAAAACACTAACTACTGATGCAATGCATCCATTACTTTTTTCGTTTTCTTATCTTAATGGTAAAAGTGATATTGCAACAAAAGCAATTCTGAGCATATTTGATTCTTTCAAAATATCTATTTTTCAATTTTTACCAAATTAATTTTGTATGCAATGGATTTTTTTGTTACAAAAATATTAAGTTTTAAATGGTAATTATAGTACTTGTTTTCGTTTTAAATTGATCATTAATCTAATATTTGTCTTTCTAAAATGAATATAAAAAATGTGGACGAATAAGATGATATGGTATTCATTTGATTTAACCACGTGCCATTCACGTGTGTCTAAACATTGCCATTTTGGAGCATTTTGTGGCCGCTCCTTGCATCCAAAGAGAATGTCGGAGTGGAGAATTAAGATGTAGGGCTTTTAAAGTTGTGGAAGACAATTGAAAAAGAGAAAAAGCACAAGAGGGGCCATAGAATATGTATTATCTTGAGTTTAAGGTAGCACTTTATTTTGTCTTCCCAGTAGCCCTTGAATCATACAAATAATGACTAATAAATTTTTATAAACAGAAAAAAAAAATAAAAAAAAACATGAATTTCGATTGTTTCATCAAATTATTGAGAAGTAATGTTACAAAATCGACATGTGATTTTAAATGCCACATTTGTTATATAAACAATTCATTGCTTGAAAGTATCTAAATAAATTACTAACAAATAGGAAAATGAGATCGTGATTTAATGACTCTAGGGTAGGTTAGAAAATCATAACATTAAGCTCAACGCCTCAATGAACGTCATAACTAATTGGGTAGATTAGCTCAGGAGACCTTACAACAAAGCTAAACTAGCAACGCTAAGATTCGTCTTAAAAAACCTTGAACCAAGTGTAGGTGAAATTGCCTTAAAGGACCTTGAATAAGTCTAGGCACTGCAACGCGATGGGCTGCCTCAAGGAGCTTAGGTCGCTTGCTCACCTCCGGACCTTTGTCTTATTGTTTAGATAGTAGACATGATGTTGTAGAGTCAAGTTGTACCAAGACACTTCATGCACTCATCAGCTCTTCATATTTTCTCTTGCGCACCTCACACATATACTTGATTCATATATTGTTAAAGAAAATAGTAACATAGCACGCCAAACGTCTGTGTTTGCATGCCTACTACGCCTTGTGCACCAGGAAAAAGATCAATCTCTGGCCATCTAAATACTTGCCCCTTAGAAATTTAACTTGTAGTTCTCGAGAATAGTAATATATTTAATGATACTAACCGCCAAAAGAGACCTATGTCCATTTTTCCACATATATGAACCCATTGGAACATCATGTGAAGATGTCATGCGCCCCTAGAAGTTTAAGTCTTCATTCACTAACTTGATAAGGTGCCTGAAGAAGATAACATTTGTGATGCAAGTCGTAAGTTCACTATCAGGCTTGTGTTTCCAACGAAGAATGACATGACGTCATTTCATCGAAAATTATTTGTAAAAATTTGCTTATAGGCAACTATCAATAGTATGCAACCAATTTTAAAGTGATCTACAAATATTTATCAATATTGAGAAGACAATTTTGAAAGAATAAACAAAAAAAGTAAATAGGAAACTCAAAGCACTCATCGTTTGAACTTACAAACACTGATTTTTAAAGTAATAAATTATCCCAAACAATCTATAACCCGTCCAAATCGCATGCAAATGATCCATGGGGTCCGTCAGGCCATGTTGCCCAAAGGAACCCTATCTAATACAAGTTGAAGAAGACGGTGGTGTAGATTCCTTGGCCATTTGCAAGTACAGAGTTCATAACAACGAAGCAGCCAACAGCAGAGATGAGCTCTATCTGATTGCTAACTTGTGGTTGTGGGGCCACCGAAAGCTACTGGCAGAGTATCGTATCCTCCTTTTCAATTGTCTGTCGTTTCTTTCTTCAAAAATAAACACTGAATGGCGTCCATGTGACTGAGAACACTGTTTTGCTCCCAATACTCTACTGATACGGACAAACAAATCCTAAAATAAAATTAAAAAACCTAAGATCAAATCACATAAGTTTCATGAACATTCACATAAATCTCAGCAAAAACTTAATTCTTGCACAATTGCTTTATACAAAAAGTAAAGCTTTTTGCAAATAATTTTCTTAAAAAAAGGTGTAGGAAATTATTGGAGGAGAGAATATTGGTACAATTAATGTCGTACCAATTTTAGGCCATTCTCTCATCGTCTTGTTTGCTGTTGTTTCAACTGAGAACAGCTATCACAGTTGCGTGTCCACAGCTGTGAAAACGATTAGTCTCAATTCTCAACCAAATTTGTCTTTAAAGCTTTTCAATTTCTACTGATTTTGCTCCCTCTTCTCTTCCTATGGAGCTCTCCACAGCTACATTCCATTATCACTCTTCTTTATTAGCTCTCTTCTTCTCTGGTACTACACTACTACTATCACTTCTTTATATTCTTCTACATTTCTCATCCTCTGTTTTGCTTTTCTCACTGATTTTGATGCTAATTTGTAGGTTTCGTCTTCTTTCCTGCAATTGTTTCTTCGCTCGGTATCAACTACGGTCAAATTGCAGACAACCTCCCTTCGCCGGAAAATGTGGTGCCGCTCGTTAAATCCATTGGCGCCACTCAAGTCAAGCTATACGACGCCGACCCCAAGGTCCTCCGCGCATTCGCCAATACCGGCGTCGAGTTCATCGTCGGCCTCGGCAACGACGACCTTTCCAAGATGTGTGACCCTAAAAACGCGCAAGCCTGGATCAAAGCTAACGTCCAGGCCTCCCTCCCCGCCACCAGAATCACCTGCATCACCGTCGGGAACGAGATCCTTACCTTCAACGACACCTCCCTCACCGCCAGCCTCCTCCCGGCGATGGAGGGGATACACACCGCCCTCGTCAACCTCGATCTCGACAAGCAGGTCACCGTCACAACCGCACACTCGCTCGCGATTCTAAAAACTTCCTATCCGCCCTCCGCCGGAGCGTTCCGCCAAGATCTGCTCGACTCCGTGACTCAGATCCTAGATTTCCACTCCAAAACCGGTTCACAGTTCCTGATCAACGCCTACCCTTACTTCGCTTATAAGGGGAATCCACAGCAGGTCCCAATCGACTACGTCCTGTTCCAGCCGAACCAGGGGATCGTCGATCCGGAGACCAATCTCCACTATGACAACATGCTGTTCGCCCAAATCGACGCCGTGTACTCCGCCATGACGGCGGCGGGGGACAAGAAGGTGACCCTCCAAAGGTGACGAAGACGAAGCCGGAGCAACGCCGGAGAATGCTAAGAAGTACAACGGCAACCTGATTAAACTTCTGTCTCAGAAGAAAGGAACTCCGATGAGACCTGCTTGCGATCTGAACATCTACGTTTTTGCTCTGTTCAATGAGAACATGAAGCCCGGACCGACGTCCGAGAGGAATTACGGTCTATTCAAGCCAGACGGAACTCCAGCATATTCCCTTGGAATCAGCACCGCAGGCAACAAGACGAGTTCCGGCGGACCAAGCTCGAGTTCTATCACGTCTCTGGTCCCGCCGGCAGGCTCCTCCATCGGCTATGATCTGTCCATTTCTGCTGCAGCGGTGAGTTACGCTCTTCTTTTTTCAGTTTTTGAAATGAGGTGGTCCAAGTGAATTAAATTACTAGTATTTAGTTAGTGAAATCTAATTAAATTTAAAGTCCCGTTACAAGTAGACATCAGCAGCGTTATGTTGATTTTCAGGAGTGCTGCGGTTCTGTTGGCATCCTGTTCTTTGAGTTACTATTATGCATCAAATTGATCCTCCCGTTTTGAAGGCCAAGCATTCTCTGTACCATTAGAGGAAGCTTCGGGGAAGGAAAATTGATGCTCTCTCTTGGCTTGGTGTTGATGCTTCTCTTTGTCATTGCAGTGGGACCAGAGTCCATGCTACTTTTTCCCTTTTTAGTTGGCACCGAAATCGTCCATTTTATTTGGTATTTGCATTGGCAGGGAATATTTCAATTTTTTCACTGCGTTAGGTATTTGGTTGGTGGAGGAGGGTGTGTGGCAGCACAAGAAGAGATGTAGCTCATTCATTCATTTTCTTTAAATTAGATCACTATTGATTTGATACTGCTGCTGTGCAACCTTACATGTAGTGGACAAGATTATGATTCATAATAACAAAAGAAATCTGTTCTGATAAACTGAATGTGATGAACAAGTAGAGGAATAACAGAGCTATCTTCATTAACAAGGTCGATTCTTCATTAACTACAAATGCCATGGTTTTTAACTAGGCAACGATATGATTGGGATTGCTATCAAGTATCAACTGCCCACCAAAGATTAAGGGGAAAATTTTGATAACAGATAGCAGTAAAAAACAAACTAGGTATATCTCTGAGCTACCCAATTGCCCATCTATCATGTAATTTCATCATATCGTTGTTTCAAACAAAATCATTTAACTATTGTCCAGCCTGAGCCAACCTCGGAGCTTTAACTCTTAAACCTTGTTTCCTGCACCCTGGATTGTTGAACAAATAGTACTACTATACCTATAATGATCAATACGGCTTACAAAACCAGCTTTCCTTGGTCGAAAAAGAGTCCATTAGTGCCACACTTCATGGACTTGAAGAAGCCATAGATGGCTCTCCCACCACTTCCATAGTTCAGTCAAAGGGCATTAGTGCACACTTCAAGGGCTTGAAGAAGCCATAGATGGCTCTGGCTCTCCCACTACTTCCATAGTTGAGTCACTCTTCTTAACTCTTTGATAGAATAACACATAAGCTGCCGAAGTTTTGATCTCAGCTTCACTGACAGGAGACACGTGACTATCATCAAAATGATACCATCTGTTCTCATCAATCAACTGCAAAATTTCACACAGTGAATGCCTCAATTTCTTAAGTGAGACCAAAGATCTTTGCTATTAATTTTCCAATGCACCAAGAACAAGAGTGATAATGAAGTAAATGAAATTACGAGAGAAGCCACAATATCAAGCTTTTACCTTGGCATATGCAGTGTAGTGACCCCCACCTAGCCCGCCATAGTGGTTACTGATGGCAAAAAGCTCATATACATGGCATTCTCCATCCTTGCTTATAACATGTTTGCTTAAATCGAGATTGTGAATGGGGAATGTCACAAATGCATCAATTTTGTTTTTCATGAACCTGTTGTATGAGAATCGCTTCAAGTGAAAAACAAGAATATCAGGCAGTCTCCATAAATCCAGTTTCTTGGTGGCCTGCCTATGTTCCTTGCAACTAGGACAGTACCTGCAAATAATTAAACAGTTAAACATAGCCACATACGGTGCTAAAAGTATTCACCACAGCATCATTTCAGGGAATGTCCAGAGGAGTTAGTTAAACTACTATACCACATGTCATCAGGCCCAAGAGGTTCCTCCGTCATAAACTCCTCCAAGCAAGAAAACAAACTGATGGATTCCTGACGTGTTTTCTTCACAGTGAACCCTGCCTTAAAAACTACAGGAAGATCCTCCAAGAAGCTGATATCATAAAGTTCATGTTCTTTTTCAGTCCAATCGAGCATAACCTTAACTAGTTCGCCAGGCTTTATTACAGAATCCTTTTCAACAGGTTTCCAGTACAAATCTTTATCTTTGGTAAAAGAGAGTTGGAGAGAGGACTCCCGACTGGATGCTTCCTCTAGTTCCACATAGTCATTTAACTGGTTCTTAGGTTCGGGTTGAACATTACAGCTGCTCATTGCTTCATCAGTACCATCAGCAACAGAGCCATTCTCTTTGCTGCTTTGAGACCTGCTTGAAGAAAATGTTCTTCTCAGAGGTGACAGCATTCTTGATACAGCTGTATAAATATCAGCCCCCCTTACTGGATCTTCTAGATAAGTAACCAGAGGTGTACCCAAAAGCTTATTCTGACCACGCTTTTGATTGTCTAATGCAGACCTGGGAAAAACCGAATGGCCCAACTTAGAGAAGTAGGAAAGTAAAAATGTCAAAGCAAAATATTGGGTAATAGAGCCACTATAAGCTTCACACAAAGTAACACTCAATTTGTGAGGCACGACACATACATTCACCCATGCTTGTTTATGTGCAAAGGAACTGAATGACACAATTCAGAACAATTCATAACCACAGTTTCAGTCGGGCATCATACTGGCCACCACATTGAAAATTGATTTCAATTGAAGTTGGCCCCCACATTCAAAATGGATTTCAACGAGGGTGGACATCATGCATCCTTCTCGTATGATTTCCTCAATTCAACACAAAGGCATGTAGGTAGCATGCAGATTAGGATTTTTTGTTCAGGAATGGGAACAGGAATATATTAAAGTATAAAGTTTCTAATCCATATATGATGAGTGAGAATGTCATCCCCATTCTCATCCATTTACGAACCAAAACTCCTAATCCAAATGCTACCGTAAAGATTAGAGAAGACCATAGGTCTAGCACCATGAACTCAAATTCATACTCTTGCTCATGCTATTCCGCCCTAGGTAGATTTAAGAAAGAGTGCTTACTTTCCCTGCAACCGGTGACTTATTTCTATTCTTGCTTTTCCCATTTTGTCCTTGGGAACCCGGTACGCTACAAAGTGGTCATCATCTTTTATTGAAGACAATGGTTCCAAAGGAGTATCATAGTAACGGAATATCCCGTGTTCATAGACCTGAACATTCAAAAATGCACTATGTTAACCACTGAAACTAAGTAAAACAAATGAAAAAAGAAATTAGAACCAACCAAAAAAGATGTTTACATCAGCAAGGAGAAGGCTTTCATCACTGTTTAAACAGCATGCAGTAGCCAATGCCTGGATAAGATCTCTACAGGAGCCTTGTTTTAACACATTAACCGTGTAGGGTATTGGAAGACGACTACCATCACCATAAATCACAGTTACTGTTACTGTCCGAGTGGCATTGGAAGGCAGCGGCAATGATAAGTACATGAAGGGGTCAAAAGTAATTGATATTTTGCCGCACACCGGGCAAACCAGTGTTGACTTATATTGACCCTGAGCAATTTAATCAGAACATGGGAGTCAGCTACAATTCACAAAGTCTAGAAAAAATGGAGAATAAATTAGCACAGTAAGAAACATCACTGTTCAGTGTAGAAGTGAAAGTTGAATATTTTATGACATTACAACTAGTTAGCAGCTACATCCTTTAAAAGATAGAAGTTACTTGTTTCCAGATTTATCCCATTTTTAAAGGATGACACTATAAAGAAACTGGCACAGTTTAATGAGACGAGACGATAATTTTACGATGGCAACATTATGCAACCATATAACATAGTACACAAATTCATGTCATACCTGGCACACATCAACAATTACTGAATCATTTCGTGCTTTGTGATATTTCCAACACTCATCTGCAACTTCTTTGTCTGGGCGGCCATCTGAATCCTTTGCTTCAAAATAAGGCTTTTGTTTAACACGATTTAAATCTTCATGAAGCCCATCCAATAAGAAAGCAAGAAGTTCCTGAAGATTTACAATTTTTGTTTAAGAAATATGCCCATACATCTAGGTTTCAAAGAAAACTCAGAATTCAGATTAAGATAAATTAGTACCGAATTATAAATTGCATCTTTCCATAAAATATCAAAAGCCAGGCAAAATGACCGAGAAAAACATCGATGTCACCACATACGTTTTATTAGAAAAACATCCTTATTCTGCTGAGTGGGATAACTCATCAGAACATGCAAAATGACTGAGAGAAAAGACTTCAGGAAAAAAAAATGCTCTAAATTGCATCATTATGCATTTGGCATCATTTTTTTTTATTTTAAATTGCATAATGATGCAATTTAGAGCATTTTTTTCCTGATGATACAAATGAATTTTTCCATCCAACATAGCAACCACCATCAACAGTCCTTTCCTCTAATTTTAATATGAAAAGACAGTAAATTAATAATAATAATAATAATTAAAAAAATAACTAACTTGAGAATCATGCTGGTTATAGCCACTAAATTGTGGAGCAAATCGAGCAAGCTTTCCCTTAAATACTCGTGGTGCAATAGAAGTTCTCCCGGATGACCAGAGCTTCCTCAACAACTCACCAAATGCAAGTGCAAGCTCACCCTACAGAGTAATAACATGTGTTAGAAAGTTTTATGTTAAACCTTGGAAAGCAAGGGTACCAATGTGACCAGATGACCAAAAATCAACATGCAATAAATATAAATGGGAAAAAATCATGTTGGCCACCTACACGCATTCCCAAGGGATTTTGGGTGTTGATCTCCTCTGTGTAATCTTTCAAGAAATACTCAAAAAGAGGGGGAGTGTGCACCAAACATTGAAGAGCACTATTCATAAAACAAGTATTTCCCAAGTTCTGCAATCCTGCCAAGCCACCCCTCTCACCCCTTCTGCTAGAGCTATAAATATCATCATCTAAATCAGAGGGTGCTGAATTATAAGAATTGCCATCGTATACAGTCAAAGGATAAACAGTATGATGACCATTAGACATATTTGGCCCCCCTGCAATTGACAAGGATGATCTGGAAGGTTCTATGGCAACCAAAGCTAAGTCATTTCCTGTTGAATCCATGCCGCTTCCAGATGGATAATAACCATCAGCTTTCACCTCCAAAAGAATCTGCAGCAAAAAGGATGAATCAAAATACTTCACAAGAGAAACCTACACTACTCATCAAGTCTGAAGATGCAATGATTTTTAACACACTTGAAAAGTGTAACAAAACCCAAACACAACAATTTAATATGATATGATATGATATGATATATTCCTAAAATATGAAAGGCTACTCATCAAGTCTGAAGATGCAATGATTTTTTAACACACCTGAAAAGTGTAACAAAACCCAAACACAACAATTTAATATGATATGATATATTCCTAAAATATGAAAGGGGTTTGCCCAACAATTAAATATAACTTACACATCATCAGATAAGCAACACCAGAATTTCTACAAGCTATTTAACTATTAGTAATTATAAGATGCAACATCCAAAGATTTAAGGTTTTTAAATAAGAAATATACATGGATGCCTGAAGAAATTTTAAAAAAAGAACCACCCTGTTGTTTTGTCACCCCTTAGTTTCACTCAGAAAACCTGGTAATTTTGCAAACTTTATTTTAGTATTGTTTATAAGTAAACTTGACAAGAATTGAGCCTACTGTTTCACAGCCATGAATCTACAACTTGCTTAAGATATACTAATTGTTCGTTACATGTAACTTTAGGACTTATCATTGCTGTACGAGAAAAGTTTGCAGATGCTAACTGTACCCATTCCTAAGATTACAATATGCTTTCAATTACATTCATGCTTTCGACTACTCAAATAAGTTTTTCCCGGGCTGGAATCCTTTTTCCAGATTGTAGGCACAACTTAAATTCAGCCAAAAGCATCACATGAAAAATGCCACATTCACCCATTAATGACCTGTATTATATATGCTATAATTTGAATGAAATAGAAATTCATGCAAATGTTCAATAGACAAAAAGAAGAATTTTCTAATAAACATCCTCAGCAAAAATGCACCAGATATGACTTACATCTTGATCCACCTGCAAGTTTGCGTCCTCCAGGGTTTGGTTGGCTACATGCAATACTGCATGTTTCTTCTTATTGAAGTAATCCCAGATCTGAACCTGTCATTAAATGTTGATAATAAATAGACGGGGAATCAGACTTTAATGGAAACAGATGAAACTGGAAAGAAAACATGTACGCAAGCATAAACAAATATAAATACCTTTTCTTTCTCAATTTCTCTAAGTGAGCACACCTTCTCATAAAGCTCAGAAATGGAAGCCTAAAAGAAATAATTTAGGGAAAAGAAAAAAATAAATAAAAGCAACTATTTCACTAACATTTCCATAATCGGAAAAGATTTCATGCAAATTCAAAGAATTATGACGCCAGGCAGATTTTTTACCTTTTTGCTTAGCGTGATAATTGAATGGCTGTTGTCTCTAGAATCAGTCAACTTAAGACAGAGTGGGAAAACCTCAACAACAAACTTTTTGTAAACACCCTGTGCAATCAACTTTCTTGGTAAAGCTGGCCCGCCTTTGTACCTAAACATGAAAGAAACTAAATATAATTACTTACACTTAAGAAATAACAGCATGAAAAAAGAGATCATTTTGTTCGACAGACTCGAAAACATGTATAGCATGTTGGTGTACATCTGACTTTTCTATCAGATTCCAAACTTAGACGACATTGTGAAATGGAAAGATGCATTTTCATTTATAATTTCTGAACTCTCTGATCTTTTAGTTGCAAATGCAGTCCACTACATAGACAAAAATAAATAAATAAATAAATAAACAAATAAACATAAACTAATACAAAATACTGTGCAACCCCCTGTGACACAAAGCAACAATAACAAGAAAAAGGAAATTATATTTATCACTTATTACCAGTCAAATAGCTTTTCCCAAACATTCTGAGAAACCAAAACATAATTTCGCCCTTCCTCCAAGGTTCTAAGAAGCTCTATATCATCACCCTCACAATTCAAGATTAGATCAGAATTATCAATTGGCCCAGGCCTTTCTGCCATCAACGTAGGAACCACATTAAAATTTTGAGAACCAGAAGACTGCTCTTCCATGAGGTCTTCGCCACTCCCTAGATCAACGTAACTCTCCCAGCTTCTGAACCACCTAAAAAGCAGCAAAATATATACTTATCGACTAAATCACATTATGGCAAACAATGAGGCCAGCAATGAGCATACAGCCCAGTGCTTGTGCATGCAGTAGTGTCATAGATTCCAAATGAACAACATTTGACATGTCAAATCTGATTATTGTAAACACAATGCATTTTCAATGCTTCCAAGATAACAGCTACCAAAATGACCATAAAGAAGGGCCTGAATCACAGAACTCAGGTAGACATTAGATTAACATAAATATATCATGATGTGATCAGACACAGCTCCAAATGAAACCTCACCACATAAGCAACCACACCTTCACTTCTAATTCGAACAAACATTATTCATTAATCATTAAATGCACATATTAAAATTGCCAAGGAATTGCAGTTCATGATGCCTCAGGTAGCACATTTTATACTATTTGGAAATGAGGAACAAGGTTAAGCAATTGAAGAAGCAGGAAATGAGATGCAACTAAGCTATGTAGAGCTCCTGAATGTTATTTTGTCAAAGCTAAATGCATTATTATCATATGCAAACATCATAACTGAAGCATGCAAATCGAAATTGCAAACATATTAACATATCAACACAATAAATTACATGCAAGAACATCAAGAGAAATAGATGAACTCAAAATCCCATACCTGCTGGAGACAACGTAGTATAGGTTGCCTTCTTTCAAATTGGACTCTGATTCGAGCGTCAACTCCTTTATCACCCGTTTCTCTTCCTCCGGAGTGCAAGGTACGCAGCTTGCTCCGTTTTCCATCATAAAACCCGAATCAGCAATCGTCATGATCGCTGCCAGACTGCCAAAGCAAAGTTCACAGATATAGATATGAAATCAAATTTGTGGATATCAAAATTTAAATCGAACTCAAGATTGACAATCAGATTAGCTCAAAATCAAGTAGGAAGTCGATGGATGTAACAACAAAATTGAGATTCAGAATGAAAAATAAGAAATTAAAGAGAAGAGATCAGAAAGATTTACCAGTAGTAAGAGCAGAGTGAGTGGTTAGGTAAGTGGATCGGGGGAGATAGAAGAAAAAATATAGGAGGAACTGTAATGCAAAGAAATTAACAGAGGATGTTTGGTAAACAAGAAAATTGAAAAGATAGAAGAGGATATTCTGGGCGAGCCCTAGATTGCAGGGTGAGCGGATTGATCTCGAGAGAGACGCGACTCTTCAAATTTCACCCAAATTTTTCAACGATTTGTCCTTTTGGATTTTAACTTTTCGAGTTAATAACCATTTATGGCTTGAAGCAAAGTAAACTGAACTCTCACGCACCAACAATTTTTTTTTTATAATTACTAATTTTAAACTTTCTTATATACTTAGGGGCAAGTTGTAGTAGATAAATAAAGAAAAATAATTTTTCCAAGAAAACTTCACTTGGTTTAACTCAAATAGGAGTTTTATACTTTGATTAACAAAATGGTGTCTCAAGTCTCAACTGGACCCAATATTACGCACTTGACACAGTACTATAACTTAACGGACACATGAGTTTTCTCGTTTGTATGCCGCTTAACAAAAATAATAGTTACTTTGATACAATCATTCGTCATCTCCAAAACATATGACTAGCTCGAATTGACTTACCTCATCTTTGTCAATTGATACCACGACAACAACGTACTTACAAGGCATCAGTCTCTACGGTAACTCGAGTTCATCCTCGAGTTATTTCCTATAACGAAGTTTTATTTGTTAATTATTATTATATCTTCCATCACCCAAACTACTGCTTTGCCCAACCAACCTTTACGGCCTCCACCTAACCAATGACATGATGAGTCTCTCGTATACCAACCATTGACATATATACTAATTTAAATGGTTTGAGAAAGAGATCTCAATCCACATAAATTTTCGCACTATACACCGATAGTTGCATTGCAATTAGTCATAAAACTTATAATTTTGTGGGTAGTATCAATTACTAATTTGTCTTATGTAATCAACATTACCTTGATATTACAACTTACAAGAGCGAAACACCAAAGCTTCTCTATAGTCAATTTGTAATGTATTTCTTTTTAATCATAATGCAAATTTTGTGGTTTTCGTCTTATCTATATTTCATAGCTAGTGAGAAAATCAAAGGATGAATTACATGCCCTCATCTTAAACCATTGTGCTTAATTATAGGTTTGTGTGTTTCGGTAGAGATAGCTCCACATTTTGCGAGCATATCAATTCATCTTGTTCACCTCATTTTTTTTAATAATTCCGAAAATGAGAGTGGCATAGATTTGAAAAAGTAAATGCAATATTTTTGAAGAACCTTAACATTTTACACTTGTTTGGAATGCTAATTTGAACTTTGGGCATGTTCTTATTTGCTGCGATATTTCCAAACTTAAGAAATTGTTGCTAGTATAGAAAGACTGTAAGTACATATATATAGGAATAGGATCATTAGGATTGAATATGTATGGTTTGTGTTTCAGTGTTTCTTTTCTTTGGTCATAGACTACAAAACAAACATACTTTAAAAAAAAATATCCCAGCATGTCCCTTTGCTGTGTCTCAGAGACTGGTTTTGTTGCTGCCCGAGTCAATCATTTATCACTCAAAAACAATCACCATATTCATATTTTGAACATAGATAATGTTCCTCGCAACTCATACCCCATTAGATGATCATAATCACTAGAAAATTAAACTGGTTGAATTTTTCACATCTAAAACAAAATATTACAGCCAATGT
>JAYMTA010000129.1:0-38748 GCA_036897625.1 Pelargonium cotyledonis
GCTTTTTTGCGCACTCGCGACAGAAGCCCGATCTCCGACAGGCCTCCCGTCGTTCGAGTCTACTCTCGGCGACCCAAGCGGCACCGCCCGCCTTCCAATTTCTTCGATTCGGTTATCTCCCCCGAGGAGAACGGTCATTTGGATGAGATCAATGGGGAGCACGAAGAGGAGGGCGAGTCGAAGATCGCTAGGTTGTTGAAGAAGAAGAGGAGGGTTGGGAGCAATGAGCTTGTGAAATTGGGAGTTGATTCTAGTGTTTTGGGCAGTCTCGATGGACCTAGGTTGAGAGATTGCCGTAATAATCACAATGTCAGTGGTAGTCACGCTAGCAACGGTGGCAGCTCGCGGAGAAAGAAGCGCAATTCCGCGGAGAAGGTTGTGTCTGTATCTGATACAGCTAAAAAATGGCAAAGGTAAGGGTTAGATTGTTTCACTTTCTGAGCTCCTTTCTGTCATTATGGTTTTGTTGCTCCTTGATACAATTTAATTTTGCAAGTTGGCTAGGGTTACTCATGTTTATGTGTTACTATTTTTTCCTTTGGGTTGAAATTTATGACTTGAATAGGTTGAGCTTTCAAGATGTTGATCCCAAATCATTCATTGGATTACAATGCAAGGCAAGCACTTGCTCCGACTAGTTAATTTTCACCTTACAACACATTTTTCTGTTAATGGATGCAAAAAATAAAATGTTGCATTAATATTGTCGAGCCCACTATAGGTTTATTGGCCATTGGATGCTGATTGGTACTCTGGAAAAGTTATTGGCTACAATTCAGAGAATAACCGGCATCAGGTATGGCTCCTATAGTTGTTTAAGACTGTTACCCTTATTATTTTTCTTCTTTGTATTTGATCATTTGAAATCTTCTCCATATGTCTGAAATATTTTGGGATTTGAATTTATAGGATCCATGTTTGTTAATTATAAAAGATTGATGATGCAGGTTGAGTATAGTGATGGAGACAAAGAAGACTTGATTCTATCAAATGAGAAAATAAAGTTCTTCATTTCTGGTGAGGAAGTGCAGCATTTAAATCTGAGACTCAATGGTAAAGGTTCAGATGATGACAGTGCTCATAACTACGAAGAAATGGTTGTGTTGGCGGCCAGTTTGGATGATTGCCAAGAAGTTGAGCCTGGGGATATCATTTGGGCCAAACTTACTGGTCTGTGCCCCATCTATGTGAAAATTGGTTTTTACTTAATCTAGAGAAAAAAATTTCTATCCCCATTTTGAAGATAGAAAGAACATTGAAGTCTTTATGAGATAGTTATACAATGGACCCCCTTTATATGTCGGTAGATATGTATTGCATTCTCATCTTTTGCTCTGCTCTGTTATATACTTTTACCTGAACAACCTTTGGTTGTTGCCCTAGGGGTTATGCTAGTTAAATCACATCATATACTAGATAAGTGTTCATGTCCATTTCGTAATGTTCTAGCCTAAACATAACCACTTGTGTATTCATTGACTATGATATAATTATCACGGTAAAATCAGTGGGTTCAGTTGACCTAGAAAAATGATATTCAGTCTGTGGCACTCTGATCTAATTGTCTTATTCAATGGCTATTACTTCCATCTATTTGCAGGTCATGCCATGTGGCCGGCAATCGTGGTGGATGAATCACTCATTGGTGATCATAAAGGTTTAAATAATGCTTCTGGGGGTAGATCAGTGCCTGTGCAGTTTTTTGGCACTCATGATTTTGCGAGGTTTGTTATATTATGACATTTGATGGGTTTTTTTTATGCTTCCTCTGTGCATTAAAAGGTAGCAAATGAACTGCCTAACCTATGAACTTATCACACAGGATTAAAACAAAGCAGATTATCTCATTTTTGAAAGGGCTTCTTTCCTTTTACCATTTGAAGTGTAAGAAACCCCGTTTTGTTCGAAGCTTGGAAGAGGCCAAAATGTAAGCATCTTTGTATTCATCCCATCAATTACTTTCATACGGAGATATTGTTCTCTTCATTTTCATCATTTGTCTTGCTTATTCTTTTTCTCACAGTGGAAAGATATTGTTTTTGATGTCGTACTTGTAAATCACACTTACGTTGCATATTAAGTTTCTATTCTTTCATCAGGAAATATTATTTTCTTTTTAGTTTATTATAATTGCCATTTTGAACCCTTGTGCCATGCCCTCACAAAATCTATCAAAGTGCTCATTTAGTATGCAAATAGACCAGGGAAATAAAGTTTCTGTTTGCCTCATTTCCAATCAAGCCCTTTATTGGCTTTATCATGATTGTTTTATCACGTATAGTTTTGCCTTTGAGGTTTAAACATTGTCTCACCTATTGACTAATTTATATAGTTCTCAACATATTAAGTGCGCGAGAGACGAGAGTTGCATGGTTTTTCTTTGTTCAGGTTATATATCCTCCTTCCCACACGTTTTAATACACGAGCTTCACTGTAATTTTACATTTGGGAGCATTCTAATAAGTGCAGCTTTATTGCTATTGTTTTTCTTCTTCTCTTTCTTGAATTTGTGGAGATGCAAATGCACACAATTAAATGGTTTTGCTCAGGTATCTGAGCGAACAGAAGCTCCCAAGAAGAATGTTATGGCTTCAAAATGGCATTCATGGTGATGATTCTGAAAGTACTAGTGTAGAGGACGAAGAGAACAGTGATTCAGACGAGGATTATGTAAAAGGTGTTGGGATTCAGAAAACATTGGAGGGCCTTAGAAAATCTCCTTATGTAATAGGAGATTTGCAAATAATAACCCTTGGTAATTTTTTATGCATTCCTCCCTTATAAAAGCTAAGATATGATGGTTATAATGCATTCCATCACACGCTTCAATATGGATGACTGTGTTCTCATTATTGAGAGTTAAATTTCATAGTATTTAAATGCTTAGAGTAGTTGGATATTTTTTCGTTATAGACAAGAAACATTGTACTTTATGGCTCTTCCTTCTCTGTTTTGTATTTTAAGTATGTTCGGTATTTTGGGAACCTATAATTTGGTAGTTATTGTTCATCTATATTTGAAGTAGTATCTTTCTGGTTATTTGATTGACGACTGTGCATGCAGTAACTGTACTAACAGGGATGCAATATTATGTTGCAGGCAAGATAGTCAAAGACTCGGAATATTTCCGGGATGAGAAGTTCATATGGCCTGAAGGATATACCGCTGTAAGAAAGTTTACATCAATTACAGGTAGGACAGTTTTAAAGAGTTTCAAGTGTTTCCCAATTCACCCTTATTTCTTTATGATTATTTGTAGTGTTATATTATGCATGGAATTCATATATCTCAAAACATTTTGTTTTTGGTTCTTTGGGAGCTTCAGATGCAAATAAATGCTCCTTGTATAAGATGGAAGTGCTGAGAGATACTGCATCTAAGATTCGACCTTCATTCAGAGTGACATTAGAAAGCGGAAAGCAGGTAAATTTGGCTTAATTGGATGACATAAACCCCAATTCAATGAATCAGTCACTTCTTTTTCCTGTATGTATGTGTGCATCTTTTTGGCTTTCTTTCACATAATTTATCTTACGCTGTAGCCTGAGTTGCTCATTACGCATCATAGATCAATGTATACATTCTCTTATAATATCCCAAATTTTCAAGTTCCCGAAATGGAATCCCCTCCTTCCTGTAGCACCGGAGCCATGTATTACACTTTGCTAAATGTTTCTACTGTCACACAACTCTGCTTGGTTAAAGAAGCTGCATTAGCAAAATGTTATACCTAGGAAATGAGGTTCAGAACTGAGTAGAAAAATATTGTTATTCTATGGACATGGACCTTAATCGTCCCTGTGTTCTCCTTAACTATTTTTGACCAGTTAGATTGATCAGTTAACTGATTTCCCCACCCTCTGATTAAATAATTGTGTTCCCAAAATAAAAATGCATGAGTTTATTTCATTTTCACCCCATCTCAGTGGATAGTTGCCATTATTTACTTGCAAGTCTCTTGGCAGATTGATTATATAGTGCGAAGTGGACATTTTTTTCTTTGCTAGTTCCAAAGATGTTTCAAGTTAATGAAGTTATGTCTTTTATTTGTGTTGCTTTCCAGTTTAGAGCTTGTATTGAATTTAAATATTCTTCTCCTTGTGTAGTTTAGTGGACACTCTCCATCTGCTTGCTGGAATAAGATATACAAAAAAATAAAGAAGATTCAAAGCAGTGCTTCTGTTAGTGGTCAAGCTGAAGTAGAAAGAACCTATAGATCTGGTTCTGAAATGTTTGGTTTCTCCAATCCTGAAATTCAAAAGCTCATACAGGTATTCCACTCTATGTTGCTGCGATTTAATTTTAAAAATTTGTACCTGATTTGTGTTGACCACTATATGCATTGTTTGCTGCCATGTCTGCCTCTTTTTGTTGGCGCTGATCTACGAAGTTACCTCCTTTTGAACATAATTAATTATGTTATATTCATTATTGTTTCCATAAATCTAACTTTAAAATCCAAATATAAATTTGTGTTCTAACAATGATCATTGGCATTGAAAAATAGCCCCCTTTGATGTTAAAGTTGTGTGATTAATTGGCCAGAGAGTCTTTGCAAGCTTATACCATGCTTGTTTTACTGTTATTGGGAAGAAAATAATTGGCAAGAGAGTATTTGAGTTATATGGATTTCCATTGGAGAAAAATAACTGGTCTAATACTTTATTGCCTCAATACCAGACAACTTCTATTTTTGGCTGTTAATGAATCTTGAATAATTGTTATGCTTTTACTTTTTTGTGCTATCCTGAAAAACCTTGTAGAATGCATCCATCAAATTTTCTGTTGACTTGTTGAGTTTGAGAAAAAAAAATGTTTTGTTTTATCTTGAGTTTCTTTTCTTTGTATACCTACAATTGTTATCTAGTCCAAAATAATTGTCCTTGGTATTGCAGGGTTTATCTAAGTCCAGATCTCCTTCGAAGTTTCCTATGAGCAAGTCAACCTCTCGGAAATATCGAGACCTACCTGTTGGTTACAGACCTGTTCGTGTTGACTGGAAAGACCTTGATAAGTGCAATGTTTGCCACATGGACGAGGTGAAAAGCATTTTTTTCCCCACTGCTTCTCGTAACGCTTTCTATTTACTTGATATTTGTTATTTTCTTCTTGTTTGTTGTGTCTGTTTATATATACTATTATGGAAACTGTTTCCATCCTTTTGAGAACTTTCATTTCTAAATTTTTACTAGTGGAGCATGCTTTTCCATCTTGCACATATTTTCCATCATTGTTTTTAATGAATTTGATGTAATGTAGGATTTAGTTTCACTAACTGATATTTTTCTACCGTCAGGAGTACGAAAACAATTTGTTCCTGCAGTGTGATAAATGCAGAATGATGGTAAGGATTTCGTTACTTCTTTTTCTAGCTTACATAGTTACATCAAATGTATTGATGGGTGTCGTATAACCACAGTAGTTGGTCAACATATCAAATATACCACTGCCTGTTTGTTTTTCTCATTCTGTACTCCTGTTCATAGAACTGTTGATTTGTTCATTTCTTTCAATTGGTTTTGGTTTTAGCTTCTTGGCACATTATACTTTGGCCTGAAGTACAAAATGTTTGGTTAGGTCCATGCTAGATGCTATGGCGAGTTAGAACCTGTGGATGGGGTGTTGTGGCTATGCAACTTGTGTCGTCCTGGGGCTCCTGAATCTCCCCCGCCTTGCTGCCTTTGTCCAGTTATAGGTACTTTATTGTCACTAAAGCAGCTTTTAATGATGTGTCACAAATTACGTGTCTTGAATTTGTGGATTGGCTTTCCTTCAGGTGGTGCTATGAAGCCTACAACAGATGGGCGCTGGGCTCATCTGGCTTGTGCCATATGGATACCTGGTTTGTAGTTTATAGTTTCATTTTTTTCCTGACCTGTAGCTTTGATTTGTTGTTTAACTCACCTGGTATGCTCCAGAGACTTGTTTATCTGATGTCAAAAGAATGGAGCCCATCGATGGCCTGAATAGAATAAATAAGGTACATTTTGTTGTTTTCACTCTACTCTTCTTTTGTGTTCTCCCCTTTTACTGCAATAAGTATTTTTTTTTTCTCTTTTCGTTTTCATAGCTTATGGAGAAACATTTAGTGGTTGATATTTGATAAATAACAAGGACAAATTATATCTCTAAGCTACGATACTTGGAGACTCTCATCTTCTCAATGTATCACGTATCCGACACGTGGACACTCTTTGGATATGTGACAGGCACTTGATTATATATGTTCCCCATTTTTAAATAATATTTTAAATTGACACTTCACAAATCCCCCTTTTCATTTCTTCCTAAGAATGAATTGATCGAACTCGCGTCTGATACTCCAGAACAAATTGACAAGCATGATGAAAAAACATTAGGGCATACGAACGAATGTAGACTTCTCATTTGTTTTCCTATATTTATATTTCTCGTATTCTTATATTTAAGAAAAATCAATTTCAATAACAAAGTAAATCATTTTTTTTTTCAGAAGAAATTATTGACGACAATTTCTCTACGTTTTTTTTAATTCTACATTTCTTAATGATATCTTCGTATCTATGCATGATTTATAAATTATATGCACTTCTATAACAAATATATTTATTATTGAACGTATAACGTATTCTTAACGCATTTTGTCTTTGATTTTATAAAAATTGTGCGTCGTTGTATCTGTATTGTTTTGTGTCACTTATCTCGTATCCATGTCTGTGTAACATAGTCTCTAAGGCGTAACTTTCAGTTTTGGGGGGAGGGGAAGAAAACATTTCAAACATCTTCAATGAAAACTTTGAACTCCCAAACTTTACCATTTAGCCCAACTTTTGAATTTATTGTTGCCCATTTTATGTTAACTTCTCTCCTAGGATATAATAGTGTAGTACAGTAGAAGATTTATTCATCAACCCAACTCGTTTTTTAGTGGAAGTAGAGTCACTAACCTCTCCTTTGCATCCTATCCAATTAGACAGTAAGCAAAGTTCTTTTGCTTTATATCTACTCTATTCTAAATCCACTCATGTTTGTATATGTGAACAGGATCGTTGGAAGCTATTATGTAGCATCTGCGGTGTTTCGTATGGTGCTTGCATCCAAGTAAGCTCGTTACTAGTAATAATTAATCAAGTTTTGTTTTAACGGTTTTCTTTCTTCTTTTAAAATATCTTGTTATCTCTTTCCATTCTGAAAAAAATTAAATTCAACGGATCCTATCAAGCCGTGTCAATATTTTGAGCTTTTTATAATGTTAGAACTTAGCTGGAGTTAATTTCTTATCCTTTTTCTGTTTTAATAATGATTTCCTTTTGAAATGACTTTACAGTGTTCAAACAATATATGTCGGGTAGCATACCATCCACTCTGTGCACGTGCTGCTGGTCTTTGTGTCGAGGTATTCTGTCTCGTCATTATGTATATTTTTGGATGTATCATCATCATCATTATAAGAATCCTTTCACTAACTTACAGTGCTGAATTGTTAAGTTGAACTTATCTCAGTTATCATGGCAATTTAGTAATTTCATTGTTTGTATAATATTACAAATCAAGAATATAACGTATGCAGAATCCTCATGACCTACATATCCCTCTCAACAAAACCAACCAGTTTAAAATAGAACAAGGAATAAATCCCTCTATAGGCTGGAGCAAGGACCTACATCTTTTGCAAGTGTCTCTGTTTTTTATTCATTGATTTAAACTAATTGTTCAAATTCGCAACTGAACAGTTGGTAAAGAAATTCAGCCTATAAGTTAATTCTCATTAGCATACCTTGGTATCTCCTCTCTTCTCAATTACTTAAAAATTCCTTCTACAAATCATAGTTTAAGTGGGACGGGACCGGGCATCTCCATGGAGTTAAGTAACTGTGACCTGATGTTACTGACACTCTGTCTATCTCTTGCAGTGCAAATTTTCCTCTTATTTGCTCTTTTTGATATCATTTTTGTATCACTGTAATTATAGTTGTATTACATCTTTATGATTATGTAGCTCGAGGATGAGGACAGACTCTATCTCCTTTCTGTGGATGATGATGAAGAAGATCAATGCATCCGTCTACTATCTTTTTGCAAAAAGCATAGACAACCATCCAATGAGCCCTCTGCCATTGATGATCGGATTGGGCAAGTTGATCGTCGGTGTTCTGACTACAACCCATCACCGAATCCATCCGGCTGTGCTCGCACTGGTATTTTGTTAAAAATTTAGTGTATTCTCCTTTTGTTGCATTCACTATTACTGAATTGTTTTGTTATCTCACAACTTTCTTGTATTGAACTACCTGTGTTTCATTATAATTGTCATTCTACAGTTTTTCGCACAAATTAATTAGTCATGT
Source organism: Pelargonium cotyledonis (assembly GCA_036897625.1). Taxonomy (NCBI): domain Eukaryota; kingdom Viridiplantae; phylum Streptophyta; class Magnoliopsida; order Geraniales; family Geraniaceae; genus Pelargonium; species Pelargonium cotyledonis. The sequence continues at coordinate 8,328 of JAYMTA010000129.1, forward strand.
GAAATGACTTATTTAACCTTACATTGTTGTTTGCGCACTCATTAATTATTACTAGTATTAGCGATAAATATTCTACTTAGGAATATAAAAAGGGCATGGTCGAAAAGTGGAGTGGCCTTTTATCTTCAAATGATAGAATGATGTAATATTTATTTTGTTGTCGAAATTGTTGATTGGTTATTGGAAGTGTTGACCTAGACTTTTAATACTATTGGTTACTTTTTTTTCTCTTCCCTAATATTACTTCGGGGCTCTGGAGGAGAATTTTCCTTAAGCACCTGGTTACATCCTGTGAAAGAGAATTCATGGTTGCTCACCGAAGTTTATTCTTCTTCTGTTAATGATGAATATTCACCTAAAATCTTTTGTTGAATTTTTCCGATTGTTATGTGTTTTAGGCTATTTAGTTGAATTTGCTGGACTGATTAAGTAACCTTTTTTTTTTTCATTCTTGGCAGAGCCTTACAATTATTTTGGGAGAAGAGGAAGGAAAGAACCTGAAGCACTTGCTGCTGCATCTTTGAAGCGCTTGTTTGTGGAGAATCAGCCTTACCTAGTTGGTGGGTATAGCCAACATGATTTTTTAGGTAGCACATTGCCTTCAAAAGGAGCAGTCAGTGATAAAGTCTCCCTCCGTCTCCAAAGGATTAGAAGTGCTCAGCTTGATGCTCCAAACAACATGAATTCTATGGCCGAGAAATATAAGTACATGAGAGAGACCTTCCGAAAGAGACTAGCATTTGGTATGCATTCTTTTTTCATTTTAGTTAAGAGAATGACCTGTGATTATCATGTATATTTCTATTGTCTTAAACATTTTCAGTGTTGTGAAGGTTATACCATTTATTTGTACTTATGATTCCTTAAGCGACTATTAATAGGCATCTTTTTAGTCATTTCTGTATAAGATTCCTTGTTGTGGGAGGATATTATTATGCAACTTAATTTCAAATAACATATATAGTGAAATTTAAAATAATACTGATTTTAGCAATCATCTCATGCTGTTCAATCTCTCTGGAAGTTCTAGGCTTCTCAACTGCTTCACTGCCTTATTTAAGAATGTTGTGTTGACTCTGCTTCATGTCTACCTTCTGCAAGTTGTTTGTGAGGGTGGGTGGCGTTTGTGTCTGGCTATAGGGAAATATGTGCGTGTATAGGTTCATCTCGGCTTATATGACAATTCAAAAATTTCTCTACAGGGAAATCAGGAATACATGGATTTGGCATCTTCGCAAAGCACCCACATAGGGCTGGGGACATGGTAAACTAATTATATTTCTGACATAGTATATTCCTTTGTAGAAGCATATCATTTCTGAGACATTGTACATGCCTATCCTTATAGGTGATTGAATACACGGGTGAACTTGTCAGACCTCCTATAGCCGATCGCAGAGAACACTTAATCTACAATTCCTTGGTGGTAAGTGGTTTTAAATTACTCTCATGGGTGTGCTCGTAGTATTCCTTATCATTGTATGGTTTTTACCTGGAGGGTTGACATGATCGACTATGCAATTTTTTACCCTATCTGTAAGAGTAGATGTTAACATCAACATATACATTTGAATACATACTATGAATCAACTGTGCATGTCTGGTTGTTGGCATGTGATATGAGAGAAAAATGGAACTAGCTATTGATTACATTTTCTCGTGCAGGGTGCTGGGACTTATATGTTTCGAATTAATGATGAACGAGTAATTGATGCTACAAGGGCAGGAAGCATTGCTCATCTGATTAATCACTCTTGTGAAGTATGTATCATTCTGCTTTAAAGTACTTATAAGTTCCATCAATGTCATCACAATTCTTTTTTAATGCACAGTTTATCGTTAATTTTAGAGTATGCCAGTGTGTAGCATTCGAAATATAAAAAGAATATCTGTTATAATCGTGATTTAATCATAGCAGAGGTTTTACAGGGACAGTATAATAATCATACATTTTAATAGATGGCTCATAGTTGATACTAACATTATGATTTTGAGCAAGGTTCATGAGGGATACTGCTGTTTTTTATACTTTGTGATATGTAGAAGTTAGATTTAATCTATTTTGATGGTTTGGAAAAACAATTCATCTATTTTAATTGTGTTTTAATCATAGTGAAGTTTATGAAGATAATATAACAACTACAGAGGTTAAAAGATGTTTTTTTACTAGACTTATGTCGAGTTTAGATTAATTTTTGATATCTCATTCTCATATAATGTTGTTTGGATCAATTAAAGTGTGAGAATGGTAATCATTTTCATTCAAATTGTTGTCATTGAGTTAACTAAAGTAAAACAATAGTTAGAGAATGAAATTGATCAAATTATTCACACTTCAAAAAAAATAATTAAACAATTATGCAAAAAAAAAATGTCACTTATCATTTAAGATTGGACTTGCTGAAAATATATACGTATTTAAAATCAATATTTGGCATTAAAATATCTAAGTTTGCTCATAAGTGTATTTTTTTGTTGCTGTGAAATTGAGTCTGCAATTGTATTCCCTTGACAATTTACAAATAAACTACTCCAACCGGACATTCGATCAAAAAGTTGTGAATTTTTTATCTTGTTTTCTCTGTATTTCCAGAATTTTTTGCATATATATGTGTGTGTGTGTGTGTATGTGCGCGCGCGCATTAAAAAAAAAACTCAATCATGTTCCTCCAAAATTTGTACATGAAATGAAAAAGAATAAGCATCCTAATCGGACATTTGAACACGAGGTTATGAATTTTTGAAATGTAAGTTGTAGCATAAAAGATGAAATGGGGATTCTCATCTTAAGTGAGAATCATGTTAATGGGTAAGGGAGTGAGGGGTTCTAAACCAAACACCATCAATAATAATCTCATTCCCATTCTCAAACCAGAATTCCTAATCCAAACGCTACCTTATAATTTTTAGCAATGATTCACGAGAGTCCACTACCATTTTCAAAATTTGGGTGATCAGAAGTTGGATTTCATTTTTGTTGTTGTCGTCGTGTAAGTATAGTAGTGACTGTATTGGCAGCTAGGTTTATCTTGTCTGAAACATTCACTTTTATTTTTTGATTTACAGTTCCTTGCAAATCAAATTTCTGTTATAAAGTTTGTATCCCACAAAATTTCCTGATCCTGTGGCATTTTTTATAGAATTTATATAATTCTGGAACTGTACTGTAAACATTGCCTAACTGCTGATCTTGGTTATGTACTTTGAAGTTAAGATGTAGAGAAGTTTAGTGTTTGTGCTAATTTCACCCTTTGTTATTGTATGTTGTGATGGAAAGAATGACTCAAATGTTTAGCATACTGATTCCTTGTATGTTGTCTTCATGTTTTATGCAGCCAAATTGCTATTCAAGAGTTATAAGTGTTAACGGTGATGAGCATATAATCATCTTTGCAAAGAGAGACATTAAACGTTGGGAGGAACTGACATATGATTATAGGTTCTCCTTAAGTCCTATATTCCATGCATTTTTCTTGCTCTTTTCCTGGGGTTTCTGACTTCTTTAACATGACAGGTTTTTCTCAATTGATGAGCAATTATCATGTTATTGTGGCTTCCCAAGATGCCGAGGGATAGTTAATGATGTTGAAGCAGAGGAGCAAGCGGCAAAGCTACATGCACCTCGTAGAGAATTGATTGATTGGAATGGAGAATGAGAGAGAGGTAAAGAAACAATGTATTTATCTATTTTGTCTCTTGTATATAGTTTATTCAAAAGTTGTGTCTATTTGATAGTTGGGTTCCTGATAGATTTTCTCTGCATGAAATGAGAAGTTGAGAACACTGTAAATCCAGTCCAGTTCTGCCATGTAGGGATAATGTTCTTGTGCAACTTGTATTGATAATTGCAAAAACCCAATTTTTTGTTTGGTGTGTCACTAGTCATCTGTGCAGATTGATTCCAGTCATTGGTTTCATATTTTCTACCGCCATCTGGTTTCCATTCATGGAACCTAGGTAGTAAGTTTCTACGCATAGAAGTTTTCTAGGGCTAATGTCTTAGAGCCTCTTTAGTCTTCATTTTCCAGCTTAATGTAAACATGAAAGTCGTTTTCCTTCCTCTATCAGAGCTGGCTAGCACTTTTCCACCGGGTCTACTCTCGACTCTTAGTCATCTTTTTCATGACTGCCTCCTCTTCGTTGTCAGTTTGTTGTGTTTGTTAAGAACTCTACATTATCTCCTTGTACTGATTGTTTTCCGTTTCCTTTGTGCAGAAGTATACCTTTGTAAAATATGCCCAAGTGAGATTTTTACTGAAGACTGGTCATTCCCTTCCAACAGTTTGCTCATCATTGCTAAGCCATTTTGTCGAGGCAGATAGGGTCATTAGTCCGTCCCATCTTCTTTCTGTAACATACAATAGCAAGAGGTTTAGCGTCTTTTGCTCAAGCTGCTTCCTCTTCTTGGTTGGAACACATTGCTTTTAGGGAGATATTATGATTATTCATGATGATGGTTAGATTCTCAAGTTGAGAAAGTAAGATACTTTTGGTCTTCATCATTAATCCAGTCCCCGTGTCTTTGTAATCTAGCATTAGTTTAGGTACACAAATGTTTTATCATTACATAATCCCTTGTATAACATTTAAAATGTTGTAAACGAAAGCATTTATCTATATGTTATATGTATATGTTCCAAGCTTTCTGTTCGTATTGTTTATATTTGTTTCTCTGTTCCATTTTATCACTTGTTTAATTATTTTTTCCTTGTGCATTTGTAACTATTCATAGCAGATGGATGTCTTCTATAAACATTTAGGTCATACTTTTAGGTGTGATACATGTAACATTTTCTTGCTTTTATACGGAAATAATGGCATCTGGATCATACCATGTGCTCTAAATGTTCTACATCAGTGGTCTCTTAGGTGTTTATTGGCATTCATTAATGTCTAGTTATGGCCTATGGGGAAGTTTAGTATACGCAACCTGCACTTGTCAGCCGTTTGAATATTGCTCAATATGTTTCACACTAATATTCTGTATTTTAATGACTGACCAGGAGGCACTATGGACCGGTTTATCGACCATTAGCAAGTGAACTAATTTTATTTTGGTTGCTGTTGAGGTAGGTTTGGCTGTAGCATAGCAAAGATATATTAGTATCCATTGAAGTGGTATTTTTGGATTTTACGCTTTAACTTAATATAGGTGAACATAATATCCAGTACTTTTTCATCATTTGTGCACAGTTTTTGCAACACTACATGCCAATATGTGATACCTAGTTTAGGAACCTATGGAAGTCTTCTGATGGTTTGTGGATTTGCAGTTTATTCTCTTTAAAGTAAATGTGGATTTGTAGTGATCATAGTGCTGTTTAGGCATGTTAACTTCCTTCTAAATTGGTTGGAAATTTTTGTTGAAACTGATTTTGTTGGTGAAATTATTTATTGTATTATTATTCTGTACATTATTGTTGAAGTGATGACTAAAAGTGTCTCACATTAGTAAAATATAAGTGGCTACACAAAATAGTGTGAGTGAGATTTTACTAACTTTTTAGTAGTGGAATTTCAAAACTATTGTATGTAGCTCAATATTGAAATCTAATGGTCATTAAGTACACATGTTCGATAATAAAATCTGAGTTATTGGAGATCAGTACATCACTTTTAGCCATTAGATGGTGGAGCTTACTCAATATTTGTGTTGGTTTATCTGTAGAACTTTAACTTAGTAGACTAGGGAGTTTATGTTAATCTTTTTATGCAATTTAGCTCTGTTTTGCAGCATTGATGGTAAATGTAATCTTATTTCATGCATGGGCAAACCATCTCTGTCGGCAGTTGAAGACATTAACTAGGCTGGCAAAAGGATTCGACCCAATCCGTTCTGTCAACCTGATTAGCCTAGCCCATACTAAGTGTTGGGTCGTCTCAGCCAGGCCTAGCAATCCGTCTTGATGCCTGACAAGAGATGAATGTTGAACAACTAGCCAAGCAAATAGAAGATATTCAAGTCCCTGCTCGGCATGAGATTGCCCTGCAAGAAGGTAATCTTCACCGATATAGAAGTTCCTGACTGTGCTGAGGTTGCCATCAGCCTTCCTCCGAGTTCTGTACTAACCTCAAGTAATCAAGCTGACATATTAGGTTTGACCGCAATACGAGACAAAAAACACTTTCCTAGGCAGTAGGCATAATGCAGTTGCTTGTCACTGCGCCCGTAAGTTTCTCATGAAAAGCCTATAATCTGGCTTTAGGCGCTGCCTTGGAGATTTTTTTCTCCATTTTCATAAAGCCAAGGGGCGACGTAGCCTAGCGGATCAAGGGGGTGGATTGTGAATCCACCATACGGCAGGTTCATTTCCCGACGTTTGCCACAAGCCTAGTGCTACCAAACCAGCACCCCAGCCGCAGCCTCTACGATGTGGCACTCCCTTGCAGGTATAAATCTCTATCGTTAGAAAAAAAGGGGTTCAATGTGGATGAAGTACTCAAACTCTATATGCATATATTTATTGCTTTGAAAGTATTTCTATCAAGCGTCTAACTTGATTCTTGGAGGGTTCATGTGAGAACATCATTGACCTACTAACCTTGTTTCTTGTCCTCAGATATCGGACACGAGACAGTTCAACTGGAGGAAGATTCCACCATGGTATTTCCGTATAGCTGATCTCTTTTCGGGGCACTAGTAATGTATTAAAGGATCATAATCTAAAATGTGCAGCCACCATGTGCTTATTTCGAAACTTTCTGTTCAATGAGCTATTAACTGAAATTATTAGAGCTAGTTGAAAATAGATTTGTTAAGAGTAAGAGCTTTCGGATATGCCAATTAACTGATCTTCCTATCCCAATAAGCCCAGAAAATTAGTCGTTTTGTCAACATTTCCAACCAGAACATTAAAAAGCTGTCTGAAGAGTGAAGGTCTCTCATCACTTGGTTTGACTTTTGTCAGGTAATGTTGTCCTCTTTAGCAATCATAAGTGATGACAGTTTATTCCTATGAGCTATTGAACCATACACATACTATTTTGTAAAAGATCCAATTTGGTTCATGAATTTCGTTTTTCAACCCAATTTGGCCCTGGACATTTTTAGACAAGGGTGTGCAAACGGATATCGAATATTTTCCCGGATACGGATGTTCAAAATCTCTTACCAATGTCCATCCATAAAAATTCCGATAACGGATACTATCCAAATATCCAAACTTTTTGACACAATACAATACTTTGATTCATACCCAACCTCAATTGCTACTGCATTTCTCTAATAATTTCATAACATATCCCAATCAATACATATCTTTCAAATAACACAAATAAATATTAAAACAATTGTCTATGTAAGCAAAGTTATATTACAAATCAAAAGTCCATCTAACTAAAACTTTCGATCAATATTTATCCAAATCTTCAATAAAGCTCAGACACAACTTGCAAGACTAGTTCAATAAAAAAAACTGACGAAGATATGGAGATGAAGGGAGACGTCTGACGATGTTAGGGAGGTGAAAACCAATCCGCCGATTGCCATTTGATGAAGCTATGTAAAGCAGTCCGCTGATGAAGAGAGACAAAGCCAAGGACTTGCAATTTTGGATTTTGGTTGAGAAAACTAGGAAACAAAGAAAAAGAAAGAGTAAAGTAACGTGATCATGGTTCTGAAAGTCAAAGGCAACTAGTAGAGTAGGAATAGGAAAGTCTTTTAGGTTAGAAAATATATTATATTAATTTTTTATACTTATTATATCATAATATTATACTCGGGATATTCGGTTTATTTACCGGATAATATCCGTATCTGTATCCGGAAATATTGATAATCTTGTCTAAACAAGTATCCAGTATCCGTTCGAATAATATCCGGAGTTCCAGATCGGATAATCGGATAACGGATTTTTTGCACAACCCTATTTTTAGACCCAAAATTTTCACTGAACTTTCAAATATTGACTCAAAATAGTCTTTACCTTTAAGGTTTATATCAAAAGTTGAGGGATTATATTGAGTCAATATTTGAAAGTTTAGGGATCATTTTGGGTAAAAAAAAAAATAGGGATCAAATTGGATTGAAATACGAAAGTTCATGAGTTATTTTGAGTTAAAAAAAAAGTTTAGTAACCAAATTGGGACAAAACACGAAAGTTCAGAGACTGAATTGAGTCTTTTATCATAAAATTAAAACAAGTATTAGAAGTCATCACTGTTTCTGTCTCTGCATGTTTCTTCATTATAAGCAGACTCAAAACACTTCTACAGAGGTTTACAAATATAATTTTTGAATGTTGAATTTAACTGCGGCTATGAGTTGTCACCAATGTTCTTGCGTTGATATTTCTAGGAACACTGCACAATTTTAAACCTTGTCTACATTGTATATATGATGTCGTTTATGCTGAAATAAACTATTATTGGGTCAAACGTTTAAGCGTTTTGTATTCATTTTAAGGTATCTGGTTCGAGCCTCCTTACCAACGATATGGAGTAACTCAACAGAATAATAATAAATAAATAACTAATATTCAATAATTTAAATATGACACTTCTTCAGCAGATGTTATGGGTTCGGATTTTGTTTGGAGGAGTTGTAAAGTATCGAAAACCTATCTTATGTCATGTAACTCGGACAATTGGACCAATAATTTTTTATCTGTTAGCTCATATTCAATGCGGTTTGTTCCTAACTTAGGTACTTGAGGTTGTACCAACCTTTTTCTTTCACCTGACATGTAAAATAGATCTAAACGTTTGATTTGACATCTATCATTGGATGACACTGAGACTAGACGAGAGAAAATCAAAAATCAATTTGATTTCATTTTAAAAACACGTTGAACCCAAAAAGAACATATCTGCGTTCTTTTAATCTTTGTTGTGTTTTTCACGTTTTTTAAGATTTTGCAAATTCCTTGGGGTTCTAAAAGTTGTACAAACCTTTTTTCATTTGTGCAGTAAAGATTTCTTTGAATATTCACCACATTCACAAGATTTTCAAACTTTGAAAAATGTCCAATATCTCTTACTTTATCACCAACATTAAATAATAACAAGTTTCATGTCACTACTCACATAATCTAAATTTTCATTAAGAATCTTGTGACACTTACAAGTAGCTGCAATCAAGAAATCTCACTTTCACGCATCGGATTCCATTACACAACTCACATTGTTGCATGTCAAACACTTTGGACAACGACTCCCAACATTGTCATTCACGACTTGAAACATATTAAATAACTCATATACACTACATACACATCATTCAACTTTGAAGTGGCTTAACACATTCAATTATAAATGAGAATCATATATAACTTCGGCTGCACAATACAACGTTAATAGAACACATGGTCAATAAACTATATGACACAATTGAAATTCAAAAACACATTGAGAGTCATTAGAAAACAAAGTGGAAATAAATGTTCTCTTCTACAATCTATAAGCATGAAACATAACAAAAATGAACATAAAGGGGTCTTGAAGACAGATCACCCAAAATTTGTGACAATGTTATATTATTGAACGATAGTGTGAAAATACATACAACATATATACTTACGAATGTGTCATATTCTCTAATGATTATGTGGAGAGCCAAACACTCTTCATAATCAAGCCATGCCACCAAATAGTCATGTGAAGACATAAACACTACCTAACAAATTGAACGTGTCCATCCCTACTGCCCTAGATATACCCTAGGTCTCCTTTTGCAAAAACAACCTCTCTCCTCCTTTTGTTTGACTGATCATAATGCAAGAAGGATGAGAGGGAACGTAATTTACCAAACAACATACTTCCTACTATATCCTGACTTGCTGAAATAGTCTCTTTGAAGTAATTGATGGGTAAATTAGTTTTTTTTTTTTGGTTATAATAAAAAAAACTAATAGTGTAATCGACTCATGAAACAAAATAATAATAACACCAATAATAATAATTACAATTGAGACCTTGAGATGTACCGCGCTGATAACGTGTAATGAAATAATGTGATAAGTAATGGTTTATACAATAGTTGACCATTTATATAGAGTAACAACTTACATACGAATAACAAATATAAGATAATAAGAAACTATAGTATTAATTAATAACAATATAAGTAAATACTTTTTCTCCAATATAAGTATTAATTAATAACCTATGGAAGGCGTACGACAGGTGGGGGGAGTCGAGGAGGTCTTGGTCAGGCTGCGGAGGGTCAAATGGATGATTTTGGAGTGAGGAGCAGCATGTTAACCGGAGCAGCTGACACTTCGGAGGAGATCCGTGCCTAGCGGTTACACTCTAGGCGGACCTATAGCCGGCATGGAGCTCGTTTCAGGCTCTATGTTTGTTCGCTTCCAGATTTGCTATAGGGATGGTTTATGTTTAGTTGGTTGTTTTCTTTTGTTTTGGAGACTGTTTTTAAATAAAATTTGAAAATTGAAAATTTGAAAGTGATTTTGCTAACTGCATTGCATATTAGTTCACATGGACTGTTCTCAAGCCCCAACGGCTAGTCCTTCTTCCCTCTCCCCATCCTCTTTTTTCTTTTTCTCCAAGCAACTGCACCACCACCTTCATAGTCTTCTTCTTGCTATTTCCGGCAAGACGAATCTGGGTTTTAGCCTCCCAAAAGAAACTATTTCTCCCCTTTCAATTGCAAGACGAATCTGGGTTTACGTCGATATATCGCTTGCCCCCCTTTCAACTGCACTATCATCATCGTCTCTTTTGTGTTTCCTTTTCCTTAAAACTCATTCGATTTCTTCAATCATTCAACAAACGAGACTCTTTCGGAATCTCACGAGAAAGTGAAAACCCCCACTGGTTCTGGAATTTTCTCGCTTTAGAAAGTCCATAAACAGTGTTCTTGCAATTCAATTCCCCTAGAAAGTAAGTGTAAGCCAGAGAGTAGACTTCATTGATCGGAAAGAGAAATGAAGTGGGTCAACAGCGAGGATTCTCCATCAAGGGGAATCTTGACTCCGCCGACATCGGGGAATTCGCTGCCGCGACACTCCCAGCTATGCCCATGTCGGAGAGGAAGTGGTCGGCGTGAATAAAGCTGACAGTTTTCATGTCATCCAGATGGTGAGAGATAATTAAGGGCTCAATAATTCAACTGGTTTAGATCAGTGGATTTTTTTATTGATATGTGGTTGGTTTGAAGTTGCTTTCATGTTTGATTTGTGTCTTGCTTCTTTTTCTTGTAGTTGGTTCAATCATTTTTTGGGATCTTAGTGTTCTTTGTTTACTGCTAAGTATCTGGAAAGCAATTATTGGAAAAAAAAAATTATTGGGGCTTTTTCCTCAACCGAGTTACACACGTAATCTTGAAAACTTGCATGTCATGGTAGCAGTAGTTAAGTTCTAGAAATTACCCGTTTCAATTTCCCCTTTTTTTCTTTGACTAGATGTGTTGGTTCAAGACAGAAAAATGGCTAGTACATACACATCTACATCTTCCTCCATATCTTCACTTTTTAGCTCAGTGGTTGTTTGGTAACACTTCTACTTGTTTCTTGAAGCACTTACAGAAGCATTTACGTTTGGTAACAAAAGCAAAAAAAAATATTTTTATATTAATTATATTATTATTTTATTAGATCATCATTAGCTTTTCTTTCACTTCTCCATCATTGCAAAGTAGAGAGAGAAAATTTGATTTTTTTGATGATTTGGCTTTATTTGATTGGGTGTGCAGCCACTTCTGCAGGCCCATAAGTGTTCCCAAACAAGGCCTTAGCCTACACACGTTATCATTTACGTTTTTGAAGTTTAAAACTGTGGAGATTCATTTTAAGAATGTACCTTCATGATAATTGGGTGAGGGAAAATTACATATGCTGAAAACCTAATAAAAAAGAAGTTTCCATTACAGAGAACCTAATAGAGGATGGGGCAACAGTTTCTCTAGTAGATATGTATGTCTCTAGGGGAGTGTCAGAGGTTTTAAAAGGAAAACTCATGGTAATATAATCTCTTACCCTCTATTCCTTTCATACTAAGGGGTATGTTTTGAAGTTCATATTTCTTTTCATCTGATCTGTTATACATTGAACGACATGTTGATACTTTTTGCAATGCCTAGATTGCATCTTCAGGAAGGCCAGATGCTATTTCATGAGCACGACCTGTTTTCTCGGGTAAATATTGTTCTCTCGTGTGTGTGAATACACAGAAAAGTAAATGTACATAAAGACACATTTGTATATTATGGATCTCTATTTTTATTTTGTTTATCTTTTCACATGTCGTACAAAGTGCACATAGAAATAGATGCATACATATGCATCTAAACGTGCACGAAACTTTGATATAGATACAGATGTATAAGTATTTATATTGCAGACTTCTTTTTTTAGTTGTGTTATCCTATCTGAGAACAAGTATGCATGCTAGAAAAAGTAATTTTATACATAAAACACACACAGGGGTGTAGATATATCATGCATATGCTTTTATATATTGTGGACCTTTATGTTTTTGCATCTGTTATTCTATATGATCAATAAATTGTTGTGTCCTGCAAACAGCAATGTGTGAAAAACTTTACATTCTTGAGGGTGATTTGGGTGCTGGAAGGTATGCTTTCTTCTTGATCTTCATTATAATTTAACATAATTCTAGTATTTGAATCTGGATTTCTGAGAAGAGAAGTAAAACTTATGCCTGATAAGCTAATTTGAATAACAGTAGAAATCTTTCTTGGATGTATTAACTGAATAGGAAAGACGTACCAAAGTAATCGGGCAGGCCCTGGCTGGTGTATCCTTATGGCGCTAGGTCCAGAGAGTAGACATCCAGGAGTTCCCTACATAGTTTTTCCGGGTAAGTCCATGTCCTTAAATCTGTTCTTTAACATTTTGTACTAGTCTATTTTTGAACACTAACTTCCTTTTCCCCGCCCTTACGGAAATGTTGGTGACAGTGGAGCCTTGGCCGGACTAGTGAAGTCCATGGCTCGCCCAGTCAGAGTTTCATCAACAAAAGAGCTCATTCTTGTAAGGCCTGTCACTATCTAACTATATCTTGCATTTTTTCTTTGAGCTGATTCCTAGTTTAAGGGTAATATTCTTTTCTTTAAATGGTTTTGTCCTCCAGGTCCAGCCCGGTGCCTTGAAGCAAGGAGGAATTCCCTTGATTGCATGTTGTATCCCTGCTGCAGAACAAGCAAGTGTAAGTAATGGTTAATAACTCTGAATGTTCAAATCACAAGGAAAGTAGTGCAAACATAAACACGATTAAGCAGTAGTATGTGCATATGTGTGCACTGCATTTGGTTTTGAACTATATGCAATGCATTGGCCACAATGATTGAACAAAGCCTTGTTAACTTTTGATGCAAAAAGATGTTTAAATTCCAGGGACCAAGAGTACTCTACTGTGGAGAGTTAGAAAGATGAAAATTAAAAATTGGGCATTAATTTTGAGGGAAGCAGAATACTTCTAGACATTTCATAATAGGAGGTACATTGAAGAATTAAAAACTTTAAGGTCGACATTGCAAGGGACTTCATATCTAAGGGGATATAGCAAAATGGTGATTAACTTATATTAATATCTGATTATGATTTTTTGGGGGTTCTATTATTTTTAAGATTTCTATTTTCAATGCTAATGCGAGATATACTTTTCATGAAACTATTCAAAATTATTATTTCTATCTGTGTTCAAATTATCTACATTCAGATTATGAGTCCAAGAAAACTGATTAAATGTGCTGTAGGGATCACAATTAGTAAACCCTGTAGTAGGGTCGTATTATGGAGGGTCTCGGAGTGTCTGTTGCTAGAGTGTATAAATGGAAACTTGAAAATGACATAATATATCTGTCTTTATCCGTTCGACGCCTACACTTACATTGAATTAGTGAATGTATTCAAGTTGAAAATTGTGTGTGTAACAATGTCATTGTAGACCTTTATTAATCGGTAATGACTAAAGAGTAAAAGACAGTGTTGCTAGCAATTTTTCCAAAGAAGGCTATGTCTTGGATCCAGAAAATGATGTATCATGGACATCTTTAATGTCATTTTCTGTGGGTTTTAACTTTCCTTCTTCTTCTTCTTCTTCTTCTTTTTTTTTTTTTTTTAACTAATTAGTTGAGCTACACAATAGGGGGTAGCTCTCCCCTTTATACCCCACCCCACCCGACGCAATGGGATTTGAACCCACGACCTCCCACATAGAGATGCGTGTTCTTAACCATTGTGCCATCCCCTAGGAGACACTTTCCTTCTTCTTTTTTGTTTTTTTATCATCAATAATTGTTATTAGTCTATATATTAGATAGATGTCTCATTCTTCAGTATTTGGTTTTAATCTTTTTCCATCAGTATTGTTCCGCTCAAGGAAAATAATGCTATATTTCTAAAATGGTTCCCCTATTCGTGGCATGTACTTTGTGCTTATCTAGATGAGAGTTTCTGTTAACCTATTGATATCTCCCGGATGAACGAGGATCTCTTGTGAACAATAATTGTGGTTCTGGTGGTAGTGTCTGACTTTTTCTTTGTTGGCTGCTATCCTGTTATCATCATTAAGTAAGTGTATGTTGATACACATATATACTATACACGTGTTTGTGCCACTGCGCTTGCGTGTGTGAGAGAGAACTTCTTTGAGATATGTTCCTTTGTTCTTTTCTCCCTATTTTTTTCCTGTCATCAGATTGCTTGACATTATGTTTCTGATGGAAAAATAATTAGTTTAGTTAAGTGGTGCATCATGTTCCTCACAGAAAAAATAGTTGGCCAGATAGTGAGAAATTTTGTGCGATATGATTCTTTGATGTTTTTGTCGTCCAGTTGCATTTCATTTTCGTTATGCAAAAGAAAAAAGAGTTAGTCAAGTGGACCCGAATACATGTGTTATCAATGTCATCTACATGTGGTCTGTTTTATAGTCATACAACTGATTTCATATGTTAGAATTGGAGAACAGAAATGTGAAGTAACAGTAATATAGAGATATTAGTTGTTCCTGATGTTCCGGTATACTGTTTTTAGTGTAATTAACACCTTGGAGTTGTCTTGATCCTTCTCGTATTATGCATGCATCATTCACTACTGTATTTTCCTGCCCTGTCTTTTTACCTTCATAATAACAACTACAGTAACTGTGAATCATTAATGTCAGAATCCGAATGTGTATGCAACTTAAACATTAATGTCTGTTAAGCATTCATTGGAGAATATTGCAGTTGCTCTTTAAAATAAAAGAGTTGGAAGCAATAGAAGCTTGATATTGGGATACATGAAGGAACAGGTGGTGGTTGGTGTCACTCACACTGGAAATACCATTTTCCTGGTTGCATGAGATACTTTTGGTGTGAGTAACTGAAAGAGAAGTTTTGCAGGGGAGCCAAGGGCAAGCCGCTATTGATGACACAATCGTCATAAGCGAGCACCTTAAGTAACTTGGGATCCACAAGTGGTTGAGGAAAGCTTCCACATTTGAGATGAACATTGATAATTGGGCACATGGGGCAAGTGTTGTGCACTTGCACCTTGAATCTCGGGGTGTTCCCTAACCCGACTTTAGTCTGCTGCACTGTTGGAGCACTGTCATCACACTTCTCTCCAAACCCTGCATATATATTCACATATCACTCACAGTTAGCTATATGTTGTTAGTGTCTAACAGGTTCTACTCTGTGTTCTTGGTGTGCTCCTGCCATGAAGAAGGTAATTTCAAACAAAGTTGGTGACTTTACATGTTATGAAAAGCTGTATTCTGAGAACTGTATGCGCATGTGCATGAAAGCATTAGTGTGTTTGTGTGAAGCATGTGCAAAACTATGTGCATGTGTCATGTGTGTGTGTCTATAGAGAGAGAGAGAGAGAGAGAGAGAGAGACCATTTTGAAGAGTGGCCAGTATAAGGGAAGTGCAGATGAAGAGGTGAAGAGATGGGTTTGTTGACATTTTGTGACAAGTTGGCAGGAAATGGGGACGAAGATCAAGGGGTTGCATGGAAGTGGAACATGAAAGCAGGTTATATATATAGAGGCAGATAATAGGTTTTGGGGGGATAAAGTGGTTGGAAGGAGCTGGAGTCACAAGATGCAAGAGCATGGTATAAGGGGAAGGAGAGCTGAGGAGGTACATTATTACAAAA
Source organism: Pelargonium cotyledonis (assembly GCA_036897625.1). Classification (NCBI taxonomy): domain Eukaryota; kingdom Viridiplantae; phylum Streptophyta; class Magnoliopsida; order Geraniales; family Geraniaceae; genus Pelargonium; species Pelargonium cotyledonis. Next base: position 24,395 of record JAYMTA010000129.1, read on the forward strand.
CAAGTCACTCCTCCCATCACATGGCCCATGTCAGACCAGAGTCTCTGTGCAATTGCAATGCACAAGTCACATGCTCTGCTCCCAATTCATACCTGTGCATAGATCCAGACAAGTCATGTGTGGTAAAAAGGAGCTACACAGCTCCCGGTATTGATTCCCTTTTACTTTTGTTTACTCTATGATTGCTCTATCAAGGGAGGGCCCAACTTTGACTGTGTTTAGAGGCTTGTTTGGTAGTGTTACTGGAAAATTGCAAGGAGTTGTTTGAAATTGTCACTTATGTCCGGAAAGAAGAGTTTTGTGTAATAATATATTTGGTTGAAAATAACTATAAGGAAGTATCAATTATTGAAAAGAAGAATGGACCAAAATAGTTCATCTACTTTAAAATGAACCAATTAGATTCTTATACTACTAATCTTTGAACAAAAATAGTCTCCGCCGTTAATTTCCATTAAAATGACCGTTATTTCGCCGGATAATTCATATCTTCATCGGAAAATTCATATTTTTGCGAAAAATTCATTATTTTTGGAAATTTATATCATCGTGGAAAAACTCATATTATTGCCGGATTACTTATATCATTGTCAAAAAATTCATATTGGTTCATATCTTCGTCGGAAACTTCATATTATTGCCAGAAAATTCATATCGTCGCCGTAAAACTCATATTATTGCCGGAAAACTCATTTTTCCGATGATGATGTGAAATTTTCAGCAATAATATGAAATTTCCAATGACTATATGAATTTTTCAGCGATGTAATCAAATAAATGAATTATAAAAATATAATATAATTTTAATTTTAATTTTATAAATCATTTAAATATTTTGACAACAATATGAATTATAAAAAGGTTTTCCGGCGATGTTATAAATTTTTGGAAAAATTGAATTATCCGGAGAAAATATGATTTTTCCGATGAAGATATGAATTATCCAGCGAAGATGTGAATTTTTTGGCAAAAAAATGAATTTTCCGGCAAATAACTGTCGTTTTAACGGAAGTTAACGACGTGATTACTTTGGTTCAAAAATTGATAATACAAAGACCAAATTAGTTCATTTTAAAATAGATGGGCTATTTTGGTCCATTATTGATAGTACAAGAATCATCTTGGTGCTTTATCCTTATCGAAATGTGGAATAATTAAAAATTGGGAAGTTAATTTAATGAACTCGAATGGTGATACTTTGAATAATTGGTATGCTTAATGGTCAATTTGTATTGGCTAAATGGTTCACCACTGTAAAACTATAGTTAACCAAAGATGTTACTCAAATTAATTTTTGAGGACAAGAATCTTAATTGAATATTATAAGTGTAAGTTAAGAAATGAAGAACTAAAATTTATGCAACTGTTTACCTCCTTTAAGAAACAATTTTCCAACTATTACTTAACAACTACTACAACGCTCCTTCAACTTTTAGTTGACACCTCCTTGAAGGAGGCAATAGTATTATCAACCAAACGTTTAAGCTTATGTGACACCTCCTTCAAGGAGACGATAGTATTATCAAACAAACGTTTAGGCAAAGTGTGAATCACGAGGTAGAGATATTTATGCAAATACTTTCTTCAATATTTAACATACATTGCATATATTATAACAATTTAAATAAATCAATATCCGGTGATTCAATACACAATGTCTCAAAACATTACTTAAGCAATCACAACCTCTCATGTTCTAAAAATTGAGAGGAGCCTTCTATTATTTTTCCTTGTTACAAGACAATTTCAAAAACAGAGCAAGAGAGTAAAAGGTTAAATAAAACAGTCACACAAATTACAGGACCAAACTGATTTAAATGGTTTACAAGACTTAGATTACAAAAACTCCAAATCAACAAATGCTAGGGAGAGAGATAGAGAGGTAATCACCAACACACAAAATAAGGTTGGCTTTGTGCTCCACCCACTCCACTCCACTCCACTCCACTCCATTCTACTACCCATATTGTATATATTATTAAATAAAATGCCTGACCTGACTCGACCCGACTCCAATCTTTCCTTTCATCCCAACATTTCACTAAAACCAGACCAATATATGAGAAAAAGAATGAAAGAAACATATTGACAATGATTATGTATAACAAATTTAGGAAAAATAAAAGAATGACCTTTTATTTTTGAGACCTATCCTTCGCAACTGTGCAATCCATCCATCCCATTGAACGAAGCTACTGTGCACTCTAATTGTAGCCCCAAATCCCCACCATGGACGATCCTATTCAACATCCTTATTGCTGCCAATATCAATTTGATCCTCCACCACTGGCATCACTATCTGCTCCTCCTTCATAGTGTAAGTAGAGTAGTTGCTACAATTGGAGTCAACGAAGAGACAAACCACGGCACAATCATCAACCTTGGATGTAGGATATTTGTACTTCCAAGCTTCAACTGCTAATTCGACCAGGCTTCGAGCTGCACTGGACCGCGGCACCGATGCTACTATGTCTACCACCTCCTGGTTTGAGAGGACATCCCAGACCTGCCAATCCAAGGAGTCTTATAAAGGTTAGCACACTTACTCAGCAAAACTGACAATTTGAGTGCTTTTCATCATTTAAAAAAAATTCAACTGCAATAATTAGTGGAATAATAGGAAAGTAATATTTGTTTGGAAGTGTATCGACCATACACCTCATGTGGACAAAAGAAACCAACTTCTCAATCCCAAAATCAGAAGGACGTGGAGAAATTACAAGAGTTATCTGAGTTACAACAAAATAAACAGAAGACCTCAAACAATGTAATTTTAAAATATTACTGGGAATATAAAACTGAGTAGAGCATCTATTGTGTTAAGAAAGGAGTGGGATAGAGACTCTTCTCTGTTAAGAAAATGCATAATTTCTTCAAGTCAGCATAACATTTTAAGATTTTTATTTACCCAAAAATTTGAAATGCCTAATGACTGGATACTACAGTGGGCATGTATATAAAAAATTGCAAATTCTTCGAGTCAGAAAATCTTTCTGAGTTTTTTAATCTTCCCCAAAACATGAAATTGTTAAAACTTGGATACTTGGATGCGATAAAAAAACAGCTGGGCTTAAGACTGATGTAGACCTCAAGAACTTAACAAATGATATAGTTGCCATGAAAATAGCATATTTGGCGAATCACCTACCCCATCTGTAGCCAAGATAATAAATTCATCCTTCTCAGTGAGACGGTGATGATAAATCTCAGGAACTGAAATCAGACCAAAGTCTTTAAGGCAAAAGTCACCAAAAGCACGTGCCATGGCTAGGCCAGGAGAGTTACTGTTGGGCAGCCAAAATCGAGAAACTTCTGGTTCATTCGGTAGAGCAAAAACTCGCCCTTTGCACAGCCGGATCCTCTTCTCTTCCACTACAAGAAAAAATAATGATCATATAAATTCAGATTCATAATTATACACCCGTACCCACACCTACGCAACAGAGAGATGGATGTACCTGGAAGATTTGGTTTTAGGTCTACAGTTAACTGAACTGCAAGAAGAGTGCCATCCATATCCCGGGTACCCAGCACTGCTCTCGAGTCCCCAACATTTCCAATAACAAGATCCTGTCCCTATAATTATGAAAGAAGAAATGAAACAAACTGCAGGCAATTATAGATCTTTAAGAAGAAAAAACAAAGCTTCATTGTTTAGCACAGGATACCTGCTTGACCAGGGTTACGGCTGTTGTCCCACTACAATAGCAATCAATATCAGGATGAAATTTCAATTCCTTGTCCATAATTTTAAACGCCTTTAAAAAGGACTCTTCCAGTGCCTGAAGCATACCATTGTCCTTATGATCATGACTAGAGGACATAGATTCCCCATTGGCTGATATTAATGGAGCATCAACTGAGGTCCTACTTCCTATGGAACTGCTGCTTATAGAACTAATCCCATCCATGTTGCTATTATTTAGCTCCCATTGAGCACTTAGCTTTAGAGGAAGAGCATCCCTCACTTTCTTCGCAACCATATGCCCGTAGGGACCATGGCCATCAAAAACACCACAAAAAATTGCGTCTGCCTTTGAACCAAAATTCTGTAACACAGAAAGACATGATCCTTTAATGAAAGTGTATTTGTTAACGAAGCAAGATTGGAGACCCTCGTAATAACAAAGTTACAGAAATTCCAACCAAATTATACAAGTGATATTTTGGACCTACAGCACATTTACTGAAGAAACGGATAATGGCACGCGTATATTAGATAAATCCCGTTGTTTAGGCATGGATTTCTTCGAAGTACCAGACTCACTCACATCATTTCTCTCTCCAATAGAGAAACATGAACCTTCTACCATCATTATCTAATAAGTGGTATAAAGCTAAGAAATGACATTCAAACAGCTAAACGCCTAATCCAGTGGGTTCCACTCTTTCCATTATTTCATTGCATGTTCAAACACTTGTTACTCCATTTATTTTGGTTAGGCAATATTTGCATTTTGTAGACATATTGAGCCCTAAACAGTACCAATAAATCTAAAGCAAATATTGTGCACATATTAGACAAATAAATAAAAAGTTCTAACCTCCCACACAATCATAGCATCCTGGTTGACCCCTTTCTTGCCTTGCTTGCTATACAAGCAAGCCGTGTCCAAGGAGCCATTCAAGAACAACCTACCAGGAATTCTATGGAGCCACATCTCCAACTTGGAGTCGTTCCTCCTCAACTGCTGCCTCCTCTTGGTGGGGTTCCTCCTCTTCCCCACCCCGGACGGCGACGGTGGAGCGTACGGCCGAGTCCCGCCGCCCTCCGCGGACAGACATGAGCCCATCCCTAGGGCTCTGACGATGTTAAGCAAACACTCCAGACCCACCAAACACTCGGAACCCCGAATCTCCACCTGAGAATCCGTTGCGGCCGATTTCAGCTTCACCACAACCAAATTCTAGACTCCCAGTGTCATATAATAAAATCTGCCCAAACCAATACCCACACACACACACAAAATCACATCAAATTTGCAAAAAATAAAAATAAAATCACACACAGACATGGATAGTGCAAATGAATATGCAGAAACTAAAGAAGGACACAGGACTAACCGATTGAAATGGAAGAGAGGCGAAAATCAAGATTCCGGCGTTGAATTCAGTTGCGATGATCGCTCACAAGCATTGGAATTGGAAATGGAAGTGAAAATTGGGATTAGAATTGAGCGAGCAATGAAGAAAGAATCTTGGAATTGGTGTTCACCCGATCCAGATTCTCTGATTTCATCAATTGGTTACAGTTGCTCCTCCTCCTCTCTTCTCAAATCCAATTCCAGCCCAACTTGTCTCTGCTTTCCTTTTTATTTCGTATTTATATATTCATAAATGTTACGCTCACAGACACGCCTCTTCTGTCACTGACAACAAATCTATTAATTATTTAATTAACAATGAGTTTTACAGAACAATTTTTGTGGCCAAACTGAATGTTTTTCCTCGTAAACTAGAATAAATATTTTATTTATAAAAAAAAAATTAGTGGTTTGAAAAGTGGCAAAATTATTGGTTAATATAAATTAGTTGGGTGAGTTAAGTGAAGGGAGGCTGTGACCGTAGCTTTTCCTTGAAAAAAGTGAGTTTTTGTTAATGTTGTTATTATCCAAGTATGGCAAATCTAATCCATAATTGGATTATTGTTCAGATGAAATGGATCCTATCTGATGTTTTTTCATTTATCCACATGAACCGTAACGTATGGGACAGCGTAACCACGAGGTTAGTGTTGTAATTTGACCTCGTATACGTATAATTATGGGACTATTTTTATATATGTAGTGGAGCGAAATTACGAAATGGACCCGGAAGATCCAATCGAGGGCAGGTAGTACACGTATACACCACGTTATTGATAACAGTATCTGACGCTGCTGTTCTTATCTTATTCTAATCCTCTACTTAGTTTTTTTTGTACGTATCCGTATTTGTCATCTTAATTAATCCACTTGTATTTCAGTTACTCTTTTCGTTTTTATTTATTTATTATTGTTGTATATATTTATTTATTTATTCTTATTCCCTTTACAACTTCCATCTAACCTTTGTTATGGATGATGCCAAAAAAAAGAGAAAAAAAAAGAGAAGCAAATAATGAGACAACACGTGGCACTGGCGGTCGTATCATCAGTTAAAGTTAACTACGGTTAAACTCGAGCTGGTTTTAGTTAAATGGCAGGTCGAACTAATCGGGTCGACCCGTGGCACTTGAAGTCAAATCAATCATCAAATCGAGCTCAGTCAAATCTGGTCAAACTAAGGCAATAATGGTCAAACTTAGTAAACTTTGGTCACTATGTCAAATTTAGTTCAAGTCAATCTCTTTTGTCAAACTCCGGTCAGGATGTCAAATCAATTTGGGTCAAATATTCGGTCAACTTAGGTCAAAGCATAAATCAAATTGGTCAAAGATTCGAACAAAGCGAAATAAGTTATCTCACAACCCCGCACATGGATCTCTCTCTTGGACAAGAGAACACATCTACGCAGGTATGGACATACCCATCATCCAAGTCTCATCACAAGAGAAAAAGACAACAAAACTACCGATAGTGGCCACGTATTTCTCAACAATCATGCGCTGCCACATCTTCAGGTAAGTGGAAGCCTCTAATTAGAATCCTCCACCAAGAGATAAAATCATTTCATAATTCACTTTCAAACTCAAAAAGCACAAAAAATGCTCTCAAGTGTTCATGTTTTTCGCACTCCATGGTTCTTAAACGTTCTTAAGAGATTTTTTAATCTTTAAATTTCCATTATCAATTTTGGGTGGAGATCTTGATTCTCACGTCAAAGGCACTTCCCATGACACACATTCAAGATTTTTGTTTAACAGTGTGTTGATCTGTGCAGACTATAGGTTCCAATCCAAGACGACCTAGATCATCAAACCCAAAGTTCATGATTCGAGTCTCCACATCAACCTTTCTTAACACATGGACAAGAAAAGCCAAGAAATGATATCGCGCTAAGTTCAAGATTTGACCAAGTCAATGCAGCCGAATCAATTATGTCTATAAGTAATTTATATATGAAGTACATTATGAGGATTGTATTAATTTACATTTATTTAAATATAAATAATTAATAAATAATAGGAGAAAATACAGATAGTCGCATTAAACTATTGACTTAAAACACACATAATCCCCATAAATTATTGCTCTTGACACCTAGCTCCTATGAACTTGTCATTTAACGGAATTTGTTAAATTTTGGATGAAAAAGTCATCTCTCTCATCACATGATAGGTTTGTGACTTTTTATTTATTTTTTAAAATTCTCAAACTATCCTTGTTTATCACATATTCAAGAACATGAAGATCAATAAAGAACACTTGAATATTCTGGTGTCAGAAACTTCAAGTTTTTGAAGATTTCTGCACAATTTTTAGTTTCCAACAATCGGAAACTTCATATGTTGTCGGAATTTGAGATTTTTTACTGGAAAATTAAAAAAAATGAATTCAATTGCTAATTCAAATCATTAAATTACAATCAAAATTAACAAATTTAAATCCAAATTTCATCAACAAATTCAATTTCAATTATAACAAATAGTAACCAAAATTTCATAATCAGATTCAACGTCCCAAGAACAACCACAATAAAATGAAAAAAAAAGAAAAGAAAAGTAACAGGTGTTGCTCTAGTCCAAATCTCGTTGGAGAAGCCGGAGTCAAGTCAGATCGTCGGAGCCGTCGGAGCCATCGGAGCTTGCTTCAGTCCACCTCCATTGAACCACCGACTAGGCAGAGGCGAGAGGACGCCGGAGAAGCTAGTTCTGAGAGGGCCTCTCCACCGTTGCCATTGCCGCCACCGTCAAGCTTGCTGGATCTGGAATGGAGGGGCCAGATCGAGCCTCATCGTGGCCATGGCTGTTGCTGTCCGAAGGAGATGGAGAGAGAGAGAGAGAATGTTGGAGAGAGATGTAATGCCAGAGAGAGAGAGAACATCGCTGATCTGATGCAGAGAAAGGCCATCCGTGAGCCCATTTCGCTGTCGTCGCTTGCCTATCTCGCCGGAGACCAAATCGCCGTCATGCATCGCCACCGTGAGTTGACAGAGAGACGAGAGAGAGAGAGAGAGAGAGAGAGAGAGAGAGAGATCAGATTAGTTTAGTTTTTTTTCATAAATAACTTAATGGTTTGTTTGTCAATCTAAACTAGGAGGGTATAATAGTCCTTTTTCTCTCAAACTAACAACAAAACTAACCAATTCGTTAAATGGTAAGTTAATAGAGGCTAGATGTGATGAACGTTAATTTATAGGGGTTATGTGTTTTAAGTTAATAATTAAATAAGTTTTTTTTTTATCAGTAACCAATTATACTCTTTATTAAGCATGAAAATGAAATAGTACAAAGAGAAAGGGGGGAGGGGGGTGCGAGCTACAACTCATTACAGATTAACACAAGATAAAGGTGATAATTTCCAATCATCTGTGTTTGGGCTGAAGCCTCCTAATTGGGTTGTGGAGAAGATGGCTAAAGCATTGGACTGGATTTTGCGGATCGTGGTCTGAGGGTCTTCAAGAGCGAAGTCAAAAACAGCTCTATTCCTAGAGAGCCAAATGTGCCACGCAGTCAAGAGGCTGAGGGTGGACCAGAGTTTGGCCGCCGATCGCACTGGTAGAAGAGAAGGCCATTGAAGTAAAAGGGCCCGCGCAGAGGCATGCAAAACTGCATGTATGCCCCACCAGGACAGGATGAGGGACCAAACCCGGGAGCTCCAAGAGCAGGTAACAAGTAGGTGGTTGGTGGTTTCGAATGCGTCAAGACACATCGAGCATACACAATCTGAAATGGAGATGCAAAAGCCTTTGTCTTCAAGGAAACATTTTGATGGTACACTGTTATGCACAGCAAGCCAAGCAAAAGCTTGAACTTTAGGAAGAGCTGCTGTTTTCTATATTGAAGAGATCCAAGGGAAGTCCGCTGTCGATGGGGTGGGTTGCGATTTCCCAGCCACTGTTTTGACTGAAAAAATCCTTTTGGGAGAGTGTTTCCATACTATGCAGTCGTCCTGGTGAGGATTGAGTCGGATGGTGGCCAGGGATATGAGTAGTTGATGTAGACATTCCCGTTCCCATTGAAGCAAAGGGCGACGAAAAGTGAGAGTCCAATGGGGAAGGGAGTTTGAGTTGAAAAGGTCACAAACCTTTGCCAATTGATTGAAGGCAATAGAGAACAGCCGAGGATATCTACTTGCTAATGTGGAGTTGCCCAACCAGATGTCTGTCCAGAAGAATATGTCTTTCCCGTTCCCGAGTTTCTAGAAGATGCCAGCTACGCCGAAAATCTGATCAAAGTGAGGGACTCCTTTTAGCTCTATAATGTTGCGCATAATGGGGGATAATTTGCGGGGTGACAAGCAGCTAAGGTCTCGTTCAGCTGGATTCCAATTATAACGCAAACAAATAACATGTTTCCAAAGCAAATTCGTTTCTTTGGCAAATTTCCACCATCATTTGCTTAATAAACTATAGTTCATGTAGGAGAGACGATGAATACCGAGACCACCCCACGATTTCTTTAAGCATACTACCGACCACTTTACTTTGCACATGGATCTGCTAGACAATGACCCGCCCCAAAGAAACTGCTGCTCCAGCGCTTCAAGCTTCAAAATTACAGCAGTTGGGGCCTTGAAAAAAGATATGTAGAAAAGAGGAAGGCTTGATAAGGCTGCCTTGATTAGAACAATACGACCTCCAAAAGAAACGTGTCTTCCACCCCATTTATTTAGCTTCTTCTTGAATTTCTCAATGATCGGATTCCAGGTATTGATCTGATTGGGGTTGGCACCAACAAGTATACCAAGGTAGCGTGTAGAAAAGACTCCCAATTGATAACCCAAGTCAGAGGCAGCGGTGGTGGCTACATCTTGGTGAGATCCGGTGTAGAAGAGGAGGGATTTGTTGAAATTGATCCTTAGTCCCGAAATTGCTTCAAAGCATTGAAGGCAATATACTATATTGGGGATGTCACTGCTGATGGCTTCAAAGAAGAGAATCGCATCATCTGCGAATTGGAGATGGGAGAGGGTACATGCCGACCCGAGATGAATTACATTAAAGAGCCCAATTGACACCGCACGATCCAGAATATAGTGCAAAGCTTCCTCGGCTAAAATAAAGAGTAGTGGAGATAGGGAGCAACCTTGTTTAACTCCGCGGCTTATGGCAAACACTTGCGTGGATGAGCCATTAATAAGGACTGATGCTGAATTTTGCAGGCAACCATTGATCCATCTTTGCCAGCGAGATCCAAAGCCAAAACCCTCCAAACAGAGATTTAGAAAATGCCAGTCCAGTGAGTCAAATGCCTTCTCGAAGTTGAGCTTAAGCACAAAGGCTTCTTTCTTTGACTTGCACAGGAAATCGATCAGTTCATTGGCTATAAAGACTCCATCCAGCATATTCATTCCCTTTATAAAGGCTGATTATGTTTCACTTACCAGGTTTCCGATCACGGCTTTAAGCTGGGTGGCTAGGGTTTTAGAGAGAATTTTGTATGGGGAGGTGACCAAGGAAATGGGCCTATAATCATTGAGGGTTTGTGTGCTTTGGGTTTTTAGGATAAGAGCAATGAAAGTAGCTTGAAGGCCTTTGCCAGTGAATCCATCTGCATGAAACTCATTCATAAAGTTCTGAACATCAGCTTTGACCACTTCCTTGCAGGTTTGATAAAATTTCATAGTAAATCCATATGGTCCAGGGGACTTAGACCCATCACATGAGTTGATTATTACTCGGATTTCTTCCTCCAAAAAAGGTGATTTAAGGGCATTTGCAGCGTTGCCCGAGAGCTTATGAAAGGGGAGGTTTGGGATAGCAAGTCTGCTAAAGAAGGATGCAGAGAATCTGTCTTTGAAGTGGCCTATTGCAAGAGCTTTGACTGTAGACGGATTTGAGATCCAAACATCGTTGGATATGAAGCATTCAATGTGATTAGTTGCCCCTCTTAAACACGAAACCCTATGAAAGAAAGATGTATTGCGGTCACCTTCGAAAAGCCATTTAAATCTGGATTTTGGTTTCCAAAGAGAGGCTAAGCTAGCTGATTTGATGAAGAGATTGATGCGGGTATGATCTCTAAGCTGCGATTCTTGGGTGGAAAGGGGGCGCTCCTCCATGAGAAGGTCAAGCCTATTGACTTCTGCAGCTAAGTTTTTCACTTGCTGCTCTAAATTTCTGAAAACTTCCATATTCCATCTTTTTAGGTCAGCCCTGAGAAGCTTGAGTTTCTGCCAAAGGACAAAAGTCGCACAACCTCTGATCTTATAAGATCCCCATTTAGCTTTAACAATGTCAAGGAAATCTGTGCGCTCGGTCCAACAATTGAGGAACTTGAAGGGTTTGGGGCCCAATCGACTTCCAACGGAGCTAGGGAGATTGGACAATGATCCGAGAGGTGACGGGGGAGGCCTAGTTGCCACAATGAATTAAGAGATTACTAGAGATTGGGAATCTGTCAAGTCGACTTGCTAAGGTGCCTGGACCATACTAGGTGTATTTCCTGCCACACAATGGTAAGCCAGTTAGAGAAAAGTTAGAGATGAATTGGTTGAAGGCTTTATCCGAGGAAGGATAGGAAGGAGCCCCAGATTTTTCAGAGGCTGTTGTTACCGCATTGAAGTCTCCACCAATAAAATCCACTCCATCAAAATCACCTACAAGGGTTTCAATCACTTCCCAGACCGCTGGGCGATCAGTAGCAATGGTGGGGGCATAGACATTGACCAGAAGGCATGGAAGAGCTGAGGATGACCATGAGCTAGTGAGGGCAATGAAGTTCCTATTTGTTATCTCATTTGTGCCCGGGAGGATAGAAGGGTCCCATAAAGAGATTATGCCCCCCTGCCAATGGCCGGTGCAAAACAAAATCGAAGCGTACTTGATCCGCAAATGCTGGCTATGAATGTTTGAGAGACCGAGTCCATCTTTGACTCTTGGAGGAAGCATATATCTGGCTTGATAGTGGAGATGAGACTGCGTATGTGATTTTTCTTAGCATGGGCATGACAACCCCGGGCATTCCAGGAAAGAGCTTTCATGATATGTGAGAGGATGGAGGGTGAGGAGTGAAGAGATAGGGAGGGGGGAGGCTCTAACGGGCTTCAGTGTTTAGTGATTTTGGATGAGTTGCAACTGCTCCAGAAGGCTGGCCTCATCCTCCTATGCCACTTCTCCTAGGCGTTTGCAGACTGCCAAGAGATCAATGTGGTTGAGCTTTTTGCTTTTGGGGGAGGAGAGTGTTAGGGCTGGTTTAGGTTTTGGAGATAGAGGGGACGAAGAGGTGCATGGGGGTGTGGATGGGGCCAAGTTGCGTGTTTTTCTCTTTTTTGTCAAGGCAATAAATTTTTTTGAATATGGAATGGGGAATGGGGTTTGTTTCTGCATGGATGGGACGTGAAGAGGTGCAGTGAGAAGTGGGGTGGTTGTGGTGGCTTCATAATGGGGAGAGATGGCCACTTTTTGGGGGCCCATGGAGGGGGTTGTGGGGAGCGCAGTGGTGATACCAATGGAAACGCAGAATACAGAGGATGGTCATGGCGGAAATATGGAGAAGGAGACAGCTAAGGGTGTGGGACAAGGTTTGGAGGATAATATAGTAAAGCAACCCCCGGTGGTTACTGATAACTTACCCCATATATCCTTCAAAGATAAGCTGCTTATGCATGAACGCAAGAGGGAGGCCGATCGTAAGCAGTATAAGGAGAGGTTTCCAGAGGAGGACTCGGTCATCCACTACATCAATGAGGAAGGCTGCCCTTTAGTTCGTGTGCGGAACAGACGTGTGGAGCGGCTAGGCTTCCAATGGAAGGATTGCATTGTGATCAAACTTATTGGTTGCACCCTGGGGTAGAGAATGATGATGGAGAGAATCACTAAGCTATGGAAGCCACATAGGGAGTTTGATTTGATCCCGTTGATCAACGGATACTATGTGGTTCGTTTTTACCAATTTCAGGATTATAAGTTCGTCATGGAAGAGGGACCCTGGATGGTTAGGCTGTGGACACCGGAGTTTCGGGCAGATACGGATACTATTTTGCGTACCTTGGTCTGGGTGCGTTTCCCCAACCTTCCTTTGCATTTTTTTGATGAGGATGTGTTGATGGAGGTTGCTAAGTCAATAGGGAAACCCATTAAGGTGGATATGTGTACAAAGACGGTGAGTAGAGGACTTTTTGCTCGGGTATGTGTTGAAGTTGATTTGAGCAAGCCTCTTATCCCGTGTCTATGTTGGATTGGCCACTATCAGCAAGTGGCTTATGAGGGTCTTCAAATGATCTGTTTCAGGTGTGGTCGTGCGGGTCATATGGATGCCTCATGTGGGTTTGCGGTTCCGAGAGAGGGGGTAGATGGTGTGCATGAGCATGCGGGTCCTGCTCCAGTAACTGTTTCTCCGAGGGCCAATTATCCAATGGCCCAGCAAGGTGGGATGGAGGTTTCTTTGGGTCAGGAGAACTTGGCTTTGATGCCAGCTAGTTTAGCGCATGTGGTTAGCAAGGATATTTTTGGGTCTGTCCAGGGGAAGAAGACGGAGTATGAGTGTGGATGGTGGTTCTACTGAGGGCGCTAACCGTAGGCAACCCCACAACAGAAGCCGAGCAGGTGGGAGAACTGAGACCACGAGGGGTATGGGGTCTCATTTCAATGTGTTAGCATCAGTGAGTAATGAAAACATGGAGGAATGAGATGTTGTGACTCCTGTGCATGAGGAGCAAGAAGGTGGTGTAGTGCCAATGCTGGTGGATATCAATCTTGGAGCTGGTTAGAAGATTGGTGGTGGGCCAGTTGGGCCTCAGAATTCTACTCAAGAGACTGGGCCCGTTTCTATGAAGAGAAGGGGATCAAGTAAAAGTGTTGGGCCATCTCAAGCCCAACGTGGGTCAAAGAAAGGAAGTGTTGATACGGTGTCGCATAAGCCAAATGAGGTTGCTTCTTCTTCTCAAAACTCATGTGCGCCCTTGGATAGTCAGAATGATAGGGGAAGGGCTCTAGGGTCCCAACGGGGAGGATTTGGGGGCAGAGTTGGAGCGCGAGGTGCTGGGCAAGGTATTCGCGGGGGTGGTCGGGGTGTGATGCAGAACCCGGCTCCCATTCCCAGTAAACTGGTCATCCCTGATTTGAACATGGATATCATCTCTGCAGCAGTGAGGGCTGGTGAAAAGGCGCTTGATCCCAGGCTCAGAGATGCGGTGGGGTTAGGAGTGGCTGAGAACGTTCAAACCAGGACGGAGCAGAAGGATGCTCGGACCTCCACCTCTAATTCTGGTAAGTCTCAATGTTAGTTTTGTTCTGGAATTGTAGGGGTATTGGTAGAAGAGTTAAAGCCA